>CABFOV010000062.1:104592-167275 GCA_902141375.1 Timema poppense
TATTATTATTAGCACCGCGTCTTACTACCCGTTCGGGTTATACGCACTTACGCTAATGTGTAATGGTAGGGTGATTGTGAGATGAAATGGAGGACCTACAGTTTAACGTGGAATCCGAACCACGGTGGAGGCCTGGCATTCCCCACATTCACAAGATGTCTTGTCAGAGGTGAAGGAAGGGTTTGGTAATCAGATAAATCTTTGCCGTGACCGAGGATTGAACCCCGACCGCCAGCATAGAAGTCTGACACCTTACCCCTAGACCGGACAGTACTATTCATTTTTGATTTGGTATAATTTTTCAAGGTTATTTAAAGGTAATTTTTTTAAAATTCAAACTTGTATTAATTTTAGTGGCATCCGGGTCCACACAAACAAAAGTTGGTGTGAAACATTTTTTATTTAATACCTATTTTCAAAGATAACTGACAATATATCAATACATTATTACATTATTTGATTTACTATTAAACTGTATTAATTTACAGTATTACTGTGTTATTATTACAAAACATTACCAAACACACAAAAAACAATAATTGATAAAACTGATCTGCTTTATTTTCCATGCAATATTAAAGTATATCTACGCATGCATCTCTGACATTTTGAAAAAAATTTAGGAATATTTCTTCAAGCTGTGGTAATCCTTTGACGATCATATTAGACATAGTTTTATAAACAATAGATTGTGAACACATTATGGATGTGATCCCCCAATGGGCTTCTGGACGGGAAAGGTTGGCTGAAGGCCGTGACTTGGTCATTCCCCTCTGAGACACATCCCCTTCTGATATGATGGTGTGGTTTATTCCAATCCCGCTGAAATTTCTAATTATCCAAAATTCAACTTTTTGGGATCATATCTGGGAGGGGTATTGGTTTATGAGTTAAAATAGCTTTGGCCACCTTCAGAGGATAAATGATGGCTATTAATTAAATCTTTAACTGTGTGTTCTTGTCGTGAATAAGATAATCCTAAGGAGGATGGGATAGTTTAAGTGTAGATGAGTAAAATTGTTATATGTAAACGAATAATTGGGAAGGTTGTATCTCCTAGCATCAGTATTGATTAGGCTAAGCACTTATCAATGGTAGAGTTCCCTTTTACCCCGATATTATGCCCAGTGTGTCCTCAACTTTATCGTAATCTAGGATTTGGGAAATAACCACAAAAAGATTAAAACAAGATACAAATGTGAGAAATGTAAAAACTGTCAGGTGGACAGAAGGCACACCGATGAGGCTCATTACTTGAAATGTAAATTAATCATACCAAATATTGAGAAGAAATATAAGTGTGAAAATAGCGTAAATAAGCTTTTCAATAAAAAGAGGGGTATCAATTCAAGAAATATCAGTGCATCCAACCATAAGAAATAAGAAGATAAAATTTGTCTTTATGGAGATAAAGGTAGGTGGAGCCCATCTTGCTGGTCGTATGACGAGTTGAAACAAATAGATATCTAATCGAGGAAGTTTAGAGGATCTAAAAACTTAAATAGAAATATGTCCAAATACCTTACTTCCAAAATGGTTAAACAGATAGTGTAGAGTTTAACCATTTTGGAAGTAAGGTATTTGGACATATTTCTATTTAACAACGGGCGGATGTCTGTGTGGACGACTATCTTGAAGATTCGGACGTGGTTAGTTGTCAGAAATAAGATGTAGAATTTATATGATCCATCCTGAAAACTGTAGATTACCAATACTATGTCTGGATACATCTAGATTATGATCGTATTGATGTAAATGGATTATTATGGGTCATCTTGAAGAAATAATAAGGAAAATTTAATAAAAATATAATTGAGAAATTTGAAAGAGGAAGGAGATATTCAATACAATGGTACCCACTCCTCAAGAAGGATTTAATATAGATATAGTTCCTATTATAGAGAATGAAATAAGAGAATCTGAAGTTCCTGGATTGGGGGAAAATTAAACAGGCTCTAGTCTGGTATAAAATCTCGGAGTTCTAGAAGTTATTATTGAGCCTAAACCCATGTGTATAGCAAGAACTGACCTTGAAATAGAGAGTGGTTTAACCGAGAGTACTGAAATAGAGGATTATAACTTTATTATAGAATAGAGTATGGAGAACATCTTGAATGATAGACGACTTATAGACCTTTCTGTTAAAGTTTCATGCAGTGTATCAACCAACAGAACCAGGATATGATTATGAGGTTAGGATGGATACAATGATAGCTAAATTTACTGAATTTCTAAAAGGTACCCTAAATCTTGCACGAACAACTAAAGGGACTAGAATAACATCAGTAAGTGTGGGAGATCCATCAGTACAGTGAAAAAGGCGGCTAAATATCGAGCAGTGGAGGCATAATTTAATAAATGCCCTTAAAAGTTAGCAGAGTTAGTGGTTGAGGATAGAATGGAATAAATTGTGGATCCATAAAGGCCTAGTGATAAAGATATTATACACTTCAATGATCGAATGGTCTAAGGCATCACTGTCGTGATGATGATAGGGATATAGAGGTTTGAATCTCGATCGGGTCTACTGAGAGTGGTATTTCCTAAATGGTTTTCCACTCTCATTCCAGGATGATTGCGGCTAGATTACCTCTAAATTATTTATTTCCTAATACTTACCCCAATAGAGTAATTTTCATATTTGCGTATAACCTGAACCGCTAGTAAGACACAGTGATGAAAATTAAATTAAATTAATGAATATTTTTGCCATGTTTATCAAGAACTCTGGGATTTAGACGGACACGCTGAGTTAGATAATACTTTCATTTATTTGGGAAGTACAATTCCTTTTGGTTATACCTAGAATAGCGTTAAAATTTAAAAGTTAGTAGGCCTAATCAAAATAACGTAAGGCTAAACACTTTTTTTCTTCACTCTGCTATAACCTGTTTATTTGTATTTGTATCAGTTACCAAGAATTTTTTATTAAAAATACTGTCTGCCCACTCTCTCTCTCTCTCTCTCTCTCTCTCTCTCGACTATCCAGTTAGTTCACTCGAGGGATGATGGTTAAATAACCGAAAACATTGTTTGTAAAGGTTGAAATAACTAATCTAACTAGCGGCGTACCGCGGGATAGAACGAGATGCAACTTGTCATACAGTTGTGTATTGTGGGCTAGTCTACATCTAACAAAGGCCATGAAGGACTCCATTAAATACGAGATTGTCAGTGTACTGTACGAGACAGACTGTTTGTTATACGTACACTATTGTTTTGGAAAAACAATATCAACTTTTAGAATAATATCCATCAAAAAAAATATATGTATTCATAATGTAGTTCAACTCCGATGAAATAGTAGTTATTCCTGTATTCCTCTTAAGCCTTTTTAAATAATGATGTAATTCATCAAAAGTTACGGTTTACTAAATCCATTGAAATTAATAATATATTATAATACAATTAATTCAGAATTAAATATATACAAATCTTTACTAATATTTAATTATTAACCGCCTCGGTGGCGTAGTTGGCTAACGCGCTACTCGTGTTGAGCTCGACTGCTGAGGACGGGGAGATCGAGATTCGAATATTGGTCGGGTGAACTGGGGATAGTTATTCCTAAATGGTTTTCCACTCTCCCTCCACGAAAATGCGGGTTCACTTCCTCTTATTAAACCTTCCTGATTCCTAATCCATTAGCGTAATTAGTTATAAAGCGCATAACCTGAACGGATAGTAAGACGCGGTGCTAAATAATAATAATAATAATAATTTAAATATTGATCGTTTATTGTTTTGAATTGTGATACAAAACTTAAAAAGTAGTCTGACTAAGACACAATGTTAAAATAGAGATATAATCTGAACAAGTTTTAAAAGCTGATATTTCATTTGAAGATTAAGATTTTAATTATCTATAAACAATACTTTGAGCCTTGCCTATTGGTGCTGAAAAAAAAAAGAATATTGACACAACATAAATACTTATTTGTTAAAAGTTTATACTGAAACCCAATTAAAATTATTTTAGCATTTTTTTTTACCGCATCTACACCGTTTTATTTTTCTGCCAAATATAGCCTTCTCACCCACTTCAGCCAATTTTCCCTTTTGCACTTTTTACACCTATTAAATATTTTATCCCTCTTTACACCGAAATAATATTCTTTTTGCCCCTTGTTTTACCTTAGTACCCCTTTTTATTACCTTTGTCACCCTATTTACCACTTATACCCTTCTTTTTTAACTCTTTTTACACTTTTTAAAACTATTTTACACTTCTTCACCTTTTACCCTTTTAAAACATTTTACACTGTTTACCCTCTTTACTCTAAATACCTTTTGGGCCCTTTTGCAACTTTTTAAATAATTGACCATTTTTATTTATTTTACCCCGTTTAACCTTTATACTATTTTATTTTGATTTATTTAATTCATGCTCGTTTTAGTATTATTACACTTTTTACCCTTTTTGTTTTATTCTCCTGTTTCTGATATTTTTTTACATTTTGAGCTTTTTAGAAGTTTTTGGATCTTTGTTTCGTTTTTAATCCTACTTCCCTTTTAAATTAGATTTACTTTTTACTTTTTTTACCATTTATTTCCTATTTTTCCTCTATTGTACTTTTTACACAGTTTTACATTAATTGCCCAGCTAAGTCTTGGAGAAATAGTTTAGTGTAAATAGGTGTAAAAAAGTGTAAAAAGGCCACTGAGAGTAAAGCAAGTAAAAAGTAGATATCTAGTCAAATATTTTTTCTTAAAAAAGGATAAAGGCGTAATAATCATAAAGGTTAAAATGGATAAAAAAATATTTAAAATATTAAAAAAAGTAAATAAAATAAAAAAATAAAATTCTACCTCCCAGGTTTATATATTAGTACACAAGGTAGTTCATAGCCCCGATTCCACAACTGATTGAAATGTATAACCAAATAATTATTTCCCGGCAAAGATTTATCTGATTACCAAACCCTTCCTTCACCTCTGACAAGACTTCTTGTGAATGTGAGGAATGCCAGGCCTCCACCATGGTTCGAATTTCACGTTAAACTGTAGGTCCTTCATTTCATCTCACAATCACCCTACCATTTCACATTAGCGTAAGTGCATATAACCCGAAAGGGTAGTAAGACGTGGTGCTAATAATAATAATAAATAATTATTTATTTATATATTTAAAAATATCTTAAATTCAAAACTACATCTTTTTTTTTAGGGTGCATATGTGCGTACACAGGGGCTACTAATTTTTAAAGTTCAGACCTCTGCATGAAGTAAATATGGTGCAACGCTTATAAGAAACAAACCAACTTTTCATTTAATGAATATGGTTAAGATAAGATAATAACCCCATTCCCCTTTTTTCAGTCCCATTTTATAATTTGAAATTTTCAGGTGGTTTTTGTAAATTTGGGTTAGTCCCTTAACCTTAATGTAAAGTTTAAGTTCCATACAAACAATTTGAAGTGTCTTTTCCTTTTAGTTTTGAAAGTTTTGAACCCCCTTACCCATTTCATCCACTCCAGCTTTGCAATTTCAAATTTTAAGACCGGTTTGATTATTTGGAGGGTTACCTCTTTATACCTGCCAAATTTCAATTATATACATTCCCTGGTAGTCTTTTACTATATTTACCCCTCTCCCCCCCCCAAAAAAACTCCTGGTTCTGCTTGTATATTTCTCCTACTTATTATCTTCCTTGGCCTCACTCTACTATCGTAGATAAGATTCATATATCCAGCGTGGTTAAAACGCGAGAAAAAAGAAACAATTAAAACACTGATGCGTTTTGTTAACTGTTTGTGTTTCAGGAGAGACTCCTGTTATCTGTTCTACCAGAGCACGTGGCTGTCAAGATGAGACAGGACCTAGGCTCAGCGAAGGACAGTCAGTTTAAGAAGATTTACATGAGCAGGCACGAGAATGTCAGGTAATTATAAACGACTTGAAAACTGGAGATATATAGAGATAATATATATATATATATATATACACATACATATGCAGAGATAGAAATATATAGAGAAATAAAGGAAGAAGAATTTTTTAAATATCTTATACATGAGCGAACTTTCTCATCGGAAATCAACAGTCGAGTAAATTTTACTGTGCAGATGTAACTCTTTTCCAGCTGAGAAGTCCAATACATGAACTAACTAGTTTATAAGTATCGGAAATGTGTCACAAGCCTACTTCTTATCATTTCCTTGTGAATAGTGGAAAGTAATTCAGAAGGACTAATAAATTAATTATTAATCCAACTAGCAATGAAATGCGTTAATTCTGATTCATAATTCGAAAAAATATAATCTGTCATCTCTTGCAGTGTACCCTAGTCGTGAAAGCATACCGGTCATATCGATTTATTGGGGAGGGGGGGTTGTTTGCGTCATTTAGAACCGGGTAGATCTTTTGGTCATTCCAAGAATAAGTGTATTTAAAAAAGAGATTCAAATTAAATTCACGTGCCGTTTACATAACTAGTTATTGATTCTAGTTTCAAAACAACGGGTAGTTATATCACAGTATTGCGTGAATGCGATTGCAAAACTTTCTGAATGGGAATTATTATGTAACAAGAAACTTGTTGTGGAATATAAAGGAATCTTGGACCTGGAGCATGTGAATTTATTTTCTAGGAAGTTACGAGAAACTTAATATTAAATAATAACTCTACTGTAGGATTCTGTTGAAAGTTAAATAACTCTAAGTCAGTATTGTTTTTGTTTCAGTATTCTATACGCTGATATCGTGGGTTTTACTGCTATTTCATCTACCTACTCAGCTTCTGAACTGGTTAAAATACTCAACGAGCTTTTCGCAAGGTTCGACCGATTGTCAGAGGTATGTGATTGCATACAGCTTTCCATTAATCTTTTAAAATATTTACTAAACTTTTGGTTACGTTGGTTTGAAATAAATAAACATAGATACAACATAAACAAAGACAGTAAGAATGAATATAATAATTATAGAAGAATTTGTTTTTTGAGTATTCCAGGCAGTTTTCTGGGAGAGTATTAATTTAGAAAGTGCGTGAAAAAACTGTGGACAAGATTTGGGGTGTGCATTATAGTTTCATGCTAGATGGAGGTTGTATGGCCAGATAATCGTATTGTCGTACTATTTATTGATAAATGTATTGTTGTTGTATTGCAGCGATACCATCAGCTGCGTATTAAGATTCTAGGTGACTGCTACTACTGTATCAGTGGTGCTCCAAGAGAAAGGCCAGACCATGCAGTGCTCAGTGTTCACATGGGCTTATCTATGGTCAAAGCTATCAAGTAAGTGACAACTATTATTGATGATTTTTTATTTATTTCTTAGTGTATGCGTCAGAGTTAATTGACTGGATATTCTTGTCTTTTACTGGGAGTGGTGGATATGTAAACTTCTTTCGAGGCTAGGTCAGCATTTAGATGTTATTATTTCAACCCGATAAGATAATTGGATGAAAATGATGAAGATTATGTAATGCCAGTGAAAGTCTTAAACCTAGATTAAGCCAGTCAATGGCAACCATAGAAACAATTTCAATTTGGGGAAAATACTTATGGTACCACCGGGAAACGAGTTCGGGGCCTCTATATAAGTATTCAAGAATGGTGACCACAAACTCAAGAGGTTGGCCACTTTTACACTCATTTTTAAAGATAAGACCTACATTTTAGATCGATAAAATGTTTATAATGATCATAAATGAAATGATGTACGTTCTAAAGTGCCTACCAGTCACGTGTCGTGGATTGTTGCTAGGGTAAGCAGAGCTGAAATGTTGCCTCTGATTTATTTTGTTTAATTGTTTCGCATGTTACCAATCATAAGCATGATATTCTCATAGGGATACGTCTCATTTTATTGAATCTTTAATTTATAATGACAGCTTATTGGACATATGTCATTTCATAGCAATAGTTTTAATTTTTAATTTATTTTGTAGTATATTTTGTAAATACAATTGATTTACACAAATACATTATATATTTTAGCAAAAATGTCCTAAAATATGTTTAAATACTGACCTTAGCTCACTTCTACTTCTTACTTTTGAAAACTGTTTTATTATGAACTCAATCATAATTCTCCTGACGTGAACTTTGGTTTACCATCTGTAATATATTATTTGTGTATTTACACTATAGGGCTATAATATATTATTTGTGTATTTACACTATAGGGCTATAGATAAAGAAGATTAAGTTTACATTATATGTACTAGCATTTGCATGGAGACAGAGTGCAAAACCATTTAATAAAATAACTTCCTCGGTACATCCGACCGGGATTTGAACCAGCAGTCCAGTATATTGAAAGAGTAACGCCTTAAACAAGTGTTTCCCAAACTTTTGCCAGTCACTCACACCTTTTGGGGCCATGAATTAACCAAAATAACTTTTCCAACTTTTCATAAAAATAAAGAAACAAATGCCTTTCATCCAGTAAAACATAAAATTACATTTTAAATTTCAATAAATTTTGAATGGTAGTATAAACAAAGCCATTTAACAGGGGAAGGAGGCTTATAAGTGTCCATGATATCACATCAAAATTTGAGTTTTATTTGCGTATCAGATTTCCTATCTTAAAAAAACACGTTTTGATTAATAAAACTCAGTGATAAATCATGTATCTCCTTAAATCCTTAACGTGCCCCTAGGGATACGTTTACCACAGTTTGAGAAACACTGCCTGAAAGAACGTGACCCCCGACATGGGTATAATGTAAAAACAATTTATATTGTACTGTAAATCGTCGGGGATTGAACTAAGGCCTAGTTACACAAACCATAATCAGTGGCTTGATCAGAGAATCAGATGTAAGTTAATCACCAATCAGTGCCTCAAACCTCATATTCAGTTGGATAATTAACAATTATGACGTGATTGTCAATCAAATCTCTGATCAAGTTAACCAACCAATTCTCTAACATCAAATGTTTGATTCTCCTATCATCTTGTTGATGGAAGACATAACCTATATGTTTTAATAACTGATTATAAAAAATTGTTGAGATCCAATATTAGTGACAGTAAATAAATTAACATTTATTTAATCACAGAGAAATAATATTTTAGATGATATTTACATTGAGTACATTTTGTTATGGCTATTAATTAATACCACTATAAAAATATTATCAAAAAAATTCTCAAGGAACGTCCAAAATTGCAATTTATTATAATACATATATATACTGTTTATGGATATATAACTATCAAGCACCCTAGGCTACTAGATACTTATACATATTAGCCAAACCTATATATAAATAAAGGTAATTTCACAATCAGATTCTACAAATAAAGTTCTTTTTACAGTGTTTTCAGGTATGTTTTACATGATTATTTGGTAAAATTTATAGTCATGTGATCGAATATTTTCCATCCCTTATTAACATTGTTGCAACTCATTTTTTAAAAATCAATGATCAAACTTATTGGTGATCCTGTGATTGAAGAATCAATATATCTGTGCAACCGGCCCCAAATCTTCTTGGTTAGAAAGTCAGGCGTGGTGATCGCTATCCTAGAACCATGTGTGTAGTTTTCAAATAAAGTTGACATTCAGTTGTGTCTAGAAAAGGTTTTATGTTGTTGAAAAAAAATTGTTAAAATAGTAATAACTCTAGTTGACAAGTTCATAAAAAATTGTTGACACACGACCAGCCTTGGTATTCTTTTATGAATATAGCTTCCCTAAGCTTACTCTGGGGGGTCATTCATTTATAATGGTTGCCATGGTGACGAGTGTCAAGACGATAACAAATTCTCGCAAGGTTTTAGTGTGTGAAACAGGCAGCCACGTATTATTCAAACAAGGTATTGGTATATTTAGCTACATAATTCCCTGCTCTATATAACTTTAGACTAATTCACAACACATATATACTATTATCTAGACAATTCCCTGCTCTATATCACTTAAGGCGCATTCACAACATACATAGAATATTATCTAGATAATTCCCCCATAACTTAACGTTTATATATATATAATTTTAGTAAATTTTGTGAATGTCAAAAAAGTTTCTTCCTATCTAAATCTGAATCTGTACCTGGCCATATGTGGAAGATGAAATTTTAAAATATTATCAATAGTACTCAGAATATTAAGCCCATTAATGGAGTGTTCATAACGTTCTCTTAATACCGTTATTTTATGCACCCATTTTTGGCATATTTACTAAGATAAATTAAAGGCTAGACATATTTCATATATTTTTAAGAGGGAAGAAAAAATGCATGCATTATGTAACGCATCAATCATAAATCAATTATGTTCAATGAATTATCTATAATGTTTAATCCATATGTGCGAGTACGTTGACTAAATGCCAGGCTTTTTTATTTTGCCGGTGGCTGAACTGGTAAGTCAAGTTGTGAATTTCAGCCAGGTGTATTGAGGATGGTTCCACCATCTCCTTAAAGGCAAATGTGTATATACTTACTCTAAAATATACCTTTCTCATCATTATCCCTATTAGCGTGATTAAATTGAGATAGTCTGGGTAGGTAGTAGGACGCTGGGAAAAAAATAAATCATATAACATTTAATGAATCAAATAAAACTATCTTTTATCTTGAAATATTTGAATTTTAACAACTAACATTAAAAATGGATTTATATCCTTTTAATGCTTACAAACAAATAATAGCGTCCCTTGATATGCCATCCATTCTTCGTATGACACTTTTAATCTGTAGTTTACATCAAGGCCCTCTTTTCCAACCTGTCATTTTGTTTACTTTGTAAGTCTGCCTCGTTACCTCCATCTTCCTCTTTTCATCTTTGTTCTCAAGACCAAGTGGATGGTTCTTTTCTTATCTTACATTAGGCACCTTCATTATTTATTGTCTGTTTTGCCTCTCATCATATCCTTGAGCTATACATTCTTTTTTCTCTCATACACGTGTTTATGGGTTGATTCTCACTCTGTTTTATTTACTACTTAAGAAATTTTGTGTGGCACAGACTCCACAAAAACCTTTAGATTGGCTTCTTCAATATTCCTCTTCATTGACGGTTCATTACGATAATTTAAGCCTTTTATACTATCAATTTGGAAAGGAATCGAAGTACTTAATACTATTGATATGAAAAATATTAGATTTTTAAATCAAAAAAGTATATGTCTTATTTGGGTTTTGTATACACGAATTATTATTATTATTATTATTATTAATATCACCGCTTCTTACTACCCGCTCGGGTTATACGCACTTACGCTAATGTGTAAGGGTAGGGTGATTGTGAGATGAAATGGAGGACCTACAGTTTAACGTGGAATCCGAACCACGGTGGAGGCCTGGCATTCCCCACATTCACAAGTTGTGATTAATACACGTCTTGTCAGAGGTGAAGGAAGGGTTTGGTAATCAGATAAATCTGTGCCGGTATAGAGGATTGAACCCCAGGACCGCAGCACAGAAGTCCAACATCTTACCCCTAGACCACCAGGTCACCTGCATACATGAAGAATATACAATTTGATAGTAGATATAGAGAGTTTCTGCAAACTGTTTCATATTATGGTTGTTATATATGTGTTTATAAGTGTAAAAAAAAGGAAGTAGGCCTATCCACACATTTAGATTAAGCTGCTTGCTATGCATGAGTGATTGGCAAGGATAATTGTTTAATCCATACGTATCACAACTGATACAAGATGATTGTCCACAAGGCCATACCCAAAACTGGGATATAATTTGTCGTGAACCATATTTTGAAATATTACATCGTAGAATTAAGTATTGCGTTAGAGCTGAACGTCTGAACAGCAATTTTTGCTTACTGAGGCAACTTCTTTTAGGCTTAGGTTAAGTTAATTTTTTAAGTATTGCGTAGATTCTCCTATTTACAAAGTAAGAGTTAAGAACTATACACATGTATCTGATACCAACGTTTGTGTTTGTTTCACAGATACGTGCAGCAAACCACCAATTCACCGGTGGACATGCGGGTGGGTATACATACAGGGGCAGTGCTGGCAGGGGTGTTGGGACAGAGGCAGTGGCAGTTCGACGTCTATTCCAGGGATGTGGAGCTTGCCAACAAGATGGAAAGTAGCGGAAAGCCAGGGTGATTTTTATTGGAGTATTTTTTATGTCCGCTTGGGCAAGGTACCACATCATATATCTTACACCTTGTTTTAGACACTATTTCAACCTAGGTTTTTTTCAAAAAACACTAACTTACTATTTCCCAAATCGTGATAGGCGTACCCTCAAAGCTTCAAGAATGGTTTTAGGGGGTACATAATGTTCCACTGAGTCTTATTAATAATAAAATATCTGTTGATAATAGTACGGATGATAAATAAAGTGACGAACCTTTTTACTTAACACCATAACTATATTTAAATTTGAAGTTTATGCTTGTAATCCACACTGAAAGAGATAGTATTTGTTTCATTTTTTAAAAAATATAAATCGCTGGAAGGGGTACGCTGGTCATAACGTGGCCTTTAAAGGGCAAGGAAATTTTGTGAAAAACTAATAAAATGTAGGCCCTATTGTGTGATGAATTTCCACTAAAAAGATCTACTGGAGCGTTGATACTAAACTACTTGGAAACAATAGGTAATAATTGTAGATAATAATTAAATACGGAATACTTTGAGTAATTGGCTATGACAGAACCATACACCAATCATATCTCCAGCTCTGTGAGCCTGAAAGAGAGCTTATTAAACGGCACTATCATAGCTGACTCAGGAAACCAGAGGTTTGGCTTCATGCACAATTTTGTGTCCATTATTTTCACTAGCCATATCCTTCAGACTTACTTTACTAATCTTGGTCACTTGTACTAGTTTTAATCGATCACTAATAGTCAGCTCACTGACACTAGATCCTAATAATATATATTATCAAAACAAAAATTGAAAAACTACATGGAGATAGACTTTTAAGTTGGTATAACATATCAAATCATTGTTCTTATAATTTTGAAAATATTTATGAAAATATTTGTTTAATTTGTTATGTTTCTTTTTTATCAGTCGAGTTCACATATCAGAGAAAACGCTGAGTTTCCTGAACGGCGAGTTCGAAGTGGAACCAGCCTTTGGCGAAAAAAGAGAGGAGACCTTGAGAATGGCCGGAATCAAAACTTTCTTCATTGTTCGCACCATCAAACCGGTAACAGCACCCACAGCTATCAGCCAACAGCTCTTAGCCGTAGCAGTCACTGATATTATAAAATTAATAAATATAATATGAATTTTAAAAGCATTCAAATTCTAGATAGTTTACTAAAAAAACAAGTGATTACATTTCTATTAAATTTGAACCTTCCAACTTTAGTTAAGTATTTTTTTTTTAAACTAATCTTAAAACATAAAGTTTTATCATAGGTTTGAGTAGTTTCAATAAAATGACTTGTTTGATTTTGTACAACTATTATCCAAAACATGTCTTAATTAAGAAGCTAGTATTTATTTTTGGTAACAGAGATTTTAAAATCTTTTAATCAGTCTTTATCGCAAACTACTACACGCGTTAATTTCGCAGTGGACTGGACTGCCGATAATGTGGAGATCTAGGTTCGATTCTCGGTCGGGTGTAGGGTCTATTGAGGGTGGCTTCCTCAAGACAGTTTTTCACTCTCCCTCAACGCAAATGCGCTTATACTATCTTTTAAATAATAACTTCCTAATCCCTAAATCCACTAGCATAATTTAGTACATAGACGTATAACCCGAACGGGTAGTAATATGCGGTGTTAAAATGAAATATTGTGTGTAAATGACCACCTGGACTTGAGAATCGAATCCATGACCTTTAGATTTGTGCGTGAATGCTCTACCGTTGAGCCATATTGGTAATCTCGTATCCTCCTATACTCAATACACAAACCATTAGAGAAAGATGATCCTGGATACGAGATGAGCAGTAATGGCTCAAAAGTAGCACATTGGGACGCAAATCCAAAGATGCCGAGTTCAATTCCTTTCATAAATGTTGTCATTTTTCATTTAATTGAGGGTGTGTGGATAGTGAGTGTGCAACAGGTTTAAAAAACTAGTTTATCAATTGCTTACCGAAACATAAAATTGTATTAGCAAATTAATTACTAAATAAACATTAATACTAGTCAAATAAAAGTTAAAGTATTTTGTAAAACTAGTGAATGACTGGTTTTATGTTAGTATACTTAAAAACTTTTATTATCGGTGGATTTTTCAACCCCAAGTTCAATGTTGTAAGAAAAAAAAATATTATAGCACCGCGTCTTTCTACCTGTTCGTGTTATACGCTTAACTACTAATCGCGCTAATGGGTTAGGAATTGGGAGAGTTGTATTTGGAGGAAGTGAACCTACATTTTTGTGGAGGGAGAGTGGAAAACCATTTAGGAAAAACCAACCACAGTACACCTGAGCGAGGTTAAAACAACGATCTCCCCGTCCTCGGCAGTACAGCTCAACATGAAACTAGCGCGTTAGCTAACGATGCCACCAAGGCAGGTGTCAATGTTGTAGATTCAATGATTTAAACTTGTACGCACGGAAACCTAAATACCGACTCCAAGTAACCAGTTTGTAATAATAATAATAATAATACTTAGCACCGCGTCTTACTACCCGTTTGGTTTTTACGCTCAGTGTCTGATAGCTCTAAGAAATCGATAATCACACACTTACATTACATAATATGGCTTAAAATTTGAATGAATGATTATCTTACGCACGGGATGTTTCTGGATAGTTAAGTTGTAGAGCGTTTGCCAAAGGGATAAAGCTAGATTCCCAATTACATGCGTCATTTTAAACTAAATTCGAATTAATACCTGTATACGCCTTAAGGTGGTGATGTAAGGAGCGCGTGAAAAGACTATTGTTTTTACTGTTTTTATTGAAAAAAATTTGTTTGATCAAAATAAATCAATTATTACTTCTATTCAAACATAAAATTTAATTTTCTTCACATGGTAATATCAACAGTTGTTGAAAATCTGTCACGAGTATATTGGAATTATCTTACAATTTTTAAATGAAGCAAAAATATTCTCATGAAATTACATGACACCCTTGAAAGATATTCAAAAAGTGTAGATATCAATCACAATGACCAAAAATTGCAAAAACTCCAATCTTTTGTGGCGTTGTCAACAACCCCACCTTAAACCGTCCCAAATGTATGATTATTCTTAGCTAGCGTGAATAGCTTTCATCTAATTAAAACGCGTCATTCTATAATATACAGTTTTTTCCTGCAAGGAATATATACTTTTTCTTTTACGTAGGTGACCTGGTGGTCTAGGGATAAGGTTTCGGACCTCTGTACTTGGGTCCGGGGTTCAATCCTAGGTCCCGGCACAGATTTATCCGATTGCCAAACTCTTCCTTCACCTCTGACAAGACGTGTATTATTCACAACTTGTGAATGAGGGGAATGCCAGCGTGGTTCGGATCCCACGTTAAACTGTAGGTCCTCCATTTAATCTCACAACCACCCTACCATTACACATTAGCGTAATTGCGTTCAACCCAAACGGGTAGTAAGACGTGGTGATAATAATAATAATAATTTTTCTTTTACAGTTTCAACCGACATCCTTGGAAGTCCGTAATGGAATCGTATCTGAGGAAACATTAAATAACTGCGAAAACAACAAAACAGTGGGGGATTCCGCAGTAAGTACATACATACATACATACATAATTATAATCGTAATAAAACCGCATATTTTGAGCACAGAAACATACCGAATTTACAATTAATATGACAGGGAAAATATTTGACGACACTTTGTAAAAAAAATATCATGCTTATAAAAATCATACCAAAATATGTATCGAATATTATTCATAAACAAAATCTAATGTAAAATTAAAATAATAGGCAGCTAAGTCCTTATTGAACGTTTTAGACTTTAAATTGTAAGTTGTGTCATAGCTTATCATCTTAGGTTTTACCAAAAGATTTCAAATGTGATGTAATTTAAGCTATCGTCATTTGTTTTACATCAGCAGCCACATGCTTGTACATGGTGTGGTGGAAAGAGTTAGATGATCAATGCCGAGTAAAGTGATTAACAACCTGCTGAGTTTTGCCTGACGTACACTGTAGCTCACCCGAGTGACATTATCTTTAAAAAAATGAAAAAGTGTAGTATGTAATTTGCTTTTATTTAGCTAGTGAATATTTACATTTCAATTAAAGTGTTAATTTTCAAGTTAATAATTATCTAATTATTATTATGGTCCCACCCTGTATAATATTTGTTGGTTGCTAAACAAAGTTATACCTACTTGCGAAGTAACTATTAGTAAATGATGACAAACTCAAAGGGCAACAAAGACTATTTTATGGATATATAAACCCTAAATTTTTGCCATATTGTTTCCGGAAGAAGAGGACTTTGTGAGTTGAACCAAAATGTCTGTCTTCTAGTGTTTTTTATACTGCCTGATACCTGGTCAATGATCAGTTTGGAAGAGTATTCCAGGTGCGAGAGTCCTTACATTACATGGGGAGTTCAAGCCACCCAAACCTCTTTAAGAGCTTAGTGACTGTCAAGTCTCAGTATAGTCGACGCGTTGTGATCCTTTGCTACAGTTAGAGACGTAACATCGAGTCTAAGTCAGGAAATGGTATATTGGATGAAAAGACACTTACAGTAGCGGGGACCTACTTCCGTTACTCTAACATGACTTGTTCAACTATTTCACAATGTTCTGTACATGTAAAGTAAGGCCATGGGTATTAGAAGCAAGGAAAGGAATAAGTTCACCCTAGGACATACAGTGAACGTAGCTTTGTATTTATAACTATATCATTTTAATCTATTTTCTCTGTATGTAACATGAATAAAGAAATGTTGTCGGGTGGCTTATCTTTCGTTTAGCTGTTCCACTGGGCACATCCTGTTTTTCGTCGACAATAAAATACAGTAAAGCCCCAACTACCCGGACACCGGCTATCCGGGTTCATATCGCAGCAGTGGTTTTCGCTAAATTCGGAATGTATAAGTTTTGTGTTGTGTTTTATATTAAATACATATGTACCTCACATAGGTTCTTTGTTGTATGACGTAGTATTTTAAGTACAGTGTGTACCACAAATTAGGTAAGTCGATACTAGTAGGTTACATACGTTATATTATTTTAGATTTTTGTAATATATTTTTAATCAATTCTTTTAGTGTGAAATCCTCTTTGTTTTCTATAATAGCAGTTATGCGGATTTCCGACTACACGGAATAACCTCGGTTCTAATTAGTCCGGAGAGTCGGGGTTTTAATGTATATACTCGTAATAGACAAGCCTCAGAAATAGGAGGAGCTTAGGAACTATGTGGTCGATCCAAGGAGGTGCTACTGATGCCTCAAAGACCTAATCTGATAAGTGATATTAGACCCCAAATAGTAATAAAGAGGCTCCCAGCTCCCTATAGAATAAAGTAGTACCTATTTCTATAAATCCATTAGGTACCTATCACCCATTCCCACTTCATAGCACTTAGCGACAAACTGTCACATTAAGGTGTGAGTGTAGGGAACAATAGAAAAGGGCAGTATTTTTGCAGTTTTTATGACCAAAATTATTTTTTAGCTTCAATAAATCAAATATTTCTCAAGTAGAAACATAGAGTTTACGTTTCTTCACATGGTGATATCAACAATTCTTTAATATCTGTCAAGAGTGTACTGGAATGTAACGACAACCTTTTCTCTTCATTTTAAAAGTTTGTCATTTAATGCCGCTATAATAATGATGGATATTCAGGAACGATTGATATCGCCGTGTGAGGAAAATTAAACTTTAACGTTTCTACTGAAGCAATATTTAATTTATTTTGGCAAAAAAAAAAAAAAAGGTGTTTTGTTATATAAATAAAAAATATTCCCTTTCCTCGAATACCCTAAACTCCCTCTTTAAGGTTCGGGTCAAATCATGGTTTGACCTGTTGTGTCGATACACAATTTAACTTTCTTTCGTGCTTCCAATCTAAGAGTATTAAAACAAGCTTATTCAAGTCGATTCGCCTCAGGACTCAGTCGAAGTTGGGTGAGCCTCCCAATAAACTTTTAGGTTAAACCAAGGTTACTTTTTTTTTTTTGCAGTGTGCTAGTCCTGTAGAAGAGAACAACGTGTTAGGTAACGGACGTGCCAGGGAAGATTCTGAAGACTTCAAGAAGAGATTGAGGAAAGAGCTTATGAGCAGAGACGGACACAAGTATGTATACTACCATTTATGTTTATCTAGCTGAAGAATAGCACCAATGAAAATTTTAATCGTGCTGGTGACATTTATATTTGAGTGTATCTTTGAATACTTCACTAGAAATTATATATATATTGAGGGGGGGTAGTGAGTGTTGTGCCTTAATATCTTTTTTTTAAAGTGTATAAATAGGTAAGTAAGTAAATTGACATGGTTAGATAGATAAAGAGAATAAATTTGTTTTGACCCTAAACGTATTAAAATAGATTTATAGAAAGGTAAATAGATAGGGATGGATAAGAAAGTGAGTAAGAAAGAAAAAAATAAAGAAAATGTTGGCTTTAAACGTTTCGTTGTCCGTAAAAAATGTGGTATATTTATAGACAGGTAGATAAAAGGACAGAATGAATATGCTTGAACCTTTCTTTTCTTATAAAAAAAGTTTATATATTATATATAGGTGGATAGATAGAGAGAATGAATATGTTTTGAGCCTTTCTTTTCTTCAAAGAAATTCTTTATATATTTTATGTATATATAGGTAAATATATAGAGAGAATAGATATGTTTTCTTTTCTATTAAAAATGGTGTATATACCATATAGCTAAGTAGATAGAGAGAATGAATATGTTTTCTTTTCTTCAAAGAAATGGTGTGTGTATTAAATAGATAGGTAGAGAAATAGAAAGAATTAATATGTTTTGAAACTTACTTTCTTTCTTTCAAAGAATTGTATAGGTACATAGAAATAAATTATGTGCTCTTATCCTTGATCCCTCCGTAAAAATGGTCAAATTAAAACTAATTTAACTAACTTTAATTTTTAGAGACCTATCAAATCACACGAAGATGTTTTCCCTCGGATTCCACGACGCCCAGAAGGAGAAAGACTATCACCACCACAAAGAAGCTTTCTCCAGTGTATCCGTGCTGGGTTGTCCTCTGGTTCTGTTCATAACTTCAACAGCTCAGATCATCGTCCTACCAAGGTTCAGATTTTTTTTTACCACTGCTTCTTTCTTTCTGTTCAGGCTTTTATATTACAACTATTCTAATGGGGTAGGAATGAGGAAGGAAACCTTTTTATAGGTAATCTACCCACATTTGCGTGAGAAAAAGAGTGAGAAACCACTTAGGTAAAAATTACTCTCGGTAGACCCGACAGGGATTCTAACCCCAATATCTCCGTCATCAGCAGGCCAGTACAACACGAGAATGACGCCATAGACCATTCGGCCACTGATATATTAAAATGAACATTTGGTTCTTAGCATTTTCGGATTTAAACACTTATCATTTTAATATTAGGTATTTAACGTGCACTTTCTCTACCGGTTTTTTTTATCAGCATAAGATTTATAAACTTACTTAAATCTAGATCAGACATAACATTAAGGCCCCCCCCCGCACAGAAGTTAATTCAACACTTTCAAAGAGAAAATTCACATTTCACAAATTATAGAATTTTTGGTACCATGTTGGGAATCGAATACGAGACCCTTAGCTAAGTAGGTATAAGCACGCTAGCGACTAAGATTAGGTGTTTGGACATAAGCCACTTTAAAATCACTGAACGGAATATAATTTAAATATTACTTTGTGCCTTATAGTTAGTTGGTTTATCAAACAAACAAAATTAACTTAAACTAGCCTTACACTTTGCGTTAAAAGGGGTAAAGGGAAAGTGAAAGGGGTGGGGGTATCTTATCAGCTGTGATCTTTCAATTCTCCGTCCCCACTAGTTCAGGTGTATTCCCTTCTTCATTATTACATATTAGATAACGTAGTTAATAATCTGAGTGAATTATAAAAATGTAGAATTTTGATAATAAAATACTTTATTAACATTTATGAATAATATTGTTTTTACATTCTATGTTTTCACAGGGATCTGATCAATTTTCTGTCTTTTGGTATTGGGTTCCTTCTACTCCTGATTTGCTCCATCATCTGTATTGCTGAGTTCTTTCCTTCCGTAAGTACTGACATGATTTTTTAATGGTACTACACAATCGTACATACTTTCTCATTTAGCTCAACACTTTAACTCAGTCGGTAACATGTCTGCCCTCTAGGCTAAGGGTCCCGGTTTCAATTCCTGGCTTGGCCAAATATGTATCATTTATGAAAATATGGATTTACGCTTTCACATTGATAAATTGACCGATGGAGACTGGATTTTGTGTCTTTCGTATTCTTAAGATAGATTAAAAGGCATATGAAGCTACGAAAGGCATAGCCAGTCGGTAGTGGAAAACATAATATCTTGAATTAAAAAAATTGTCCCAGACCATATTTTGGAAACAGTAATTGATGTAAAAAAAATATTTTGATAATCAAATGGAACATTCATCAAATATATTTTCAAGCAAGTTTAATTTTGCTATTTAAAAAAAATCGAATTCTCATAAGCAATTTATTAATAAATTAATACCAAATTGCTATACATTTTAAGAAAAACCAAATAAATTTTTATTGGCCTATTTACAAGATAAAACACTTCCCAAATATCCGTTTTGAACAAAATTGTTAGAACCTTTTTCGAAATATTTTTAAATTTAAAAATTAATTTATATGTAAGCTACCCCTAATTTTAATGCTATAATTGAAACGATCTGACCTAAACATATGTTGCTATAACATCTAGATTTCAAGTTTGAATTAAATACAGCGTTTCAAATGTAGACCTACGTACAAACAGTTATTGTAAGACTTGGTTTTTTGAGTTCAGGGGCACATAAAACTTAAAGAGCCATTATAATGTTGAGGTCAAAAATTTTCACGATTGTAGTACTTTCTCTATGTGATTAAATATAAACATTTATTTTGGTTTCACCATTAAAGCTTGTAAACTTGTCAAGTTAAGGGGTGGACGTAGGAGACGCGAGAGTAAGTAAGTATTTTGGCAGTTTTTGAAACAATTTTTTTTAAGTTAGTGTACAAATATATAGTTTAATTTTCTTCGCATGGTGACCTCAACAGTTGGTGAATGATGAATTGAGGATAAAATCCGGTCCGGGTGCAATTGTGTAATTTTTTCTAAATATCTTCTTATTCACCCTAACGCAAACGCGGATACATTTACTATAAGATTTTTGCACAGAATCTTAATACCTGTCCAGGATAACTAAATTTAATTAAGTTTAAGCTAGAATTTAAACCCACCTTTTCTTGGAGGGAGGATGAAAAATCTTTTAAGAAAAAATAATCTCAGTTAACCAACCGTGTACGAACCCATATACCCTCATCACCGTAAAATCAAACTAGTTACGATGTGCGTTTATCTTGTGGGATAGCTGATGCAGGTTCCTCTTAAATGATACCTTCTTCAACCCCTCCCGATTAGTGTAAATATGCTAATAGTCTGGATGGGTGTTAAGACGAGGATCACCGTGGGCGGGAAATGAGAAGAAACAAGGAGTCGCGATTTGGTAACATTGGTTTATTAATATTATGGTAGAAAGGTTTTTTTTAGAAAATATCAACTTTTTTTTGCTATCAACATTTTGCTTTATCGTTATTAATATTTTTTACTAATTTTTTTAGCATAGCTTCTTACTACCTGTTCGAATTATACGCTTATGTACTAACTATACTAAGGGGTTAGGAATTACAAAGGCTTAATTTAGAGTAAATGCACCCCCATTTTTGTGGAGGAAGAGTGGAAAAACATTTTGGAAAAA
Source organism: Timema poppense (assembly GCA_902141375.1). NCBI lineage: Eukaryota > Metazoa > Arthropoda > Insecta > Phasmatodea > Timematidae > Timema > Timema poppense. The sequence continues at coordinate 126,402 of CABFOV010000062.1, forward strand.
CATTTTGGAAAAACCACTCTCAATGCACCCAAACGGGATTGAAGATTGAAGCCCGAGCTCCCGGTCTTTGGCAGTCTAGTCCAACATGAGAGTAGCGCGTTAGACCATGTGGCCACCGAAGCGGTTTATTATTATTATTATTATTATTATTATTATTATTAAAGGAAATTGAAATCGGATTTAAATTATTATTAATATTTTTGTTATCATTACTATTATTATTAATAATAATTATACTATTTCATTGCTATTAACATTAGACTATATATTTAATGTGACAGTTAAATATAACATCCATTTCAATATTCAGATATTAAAACATGAGGGTTACAGTTGAAAAAGGTCGAAAGTCACATTATACGCATTTCCCAGGACAAAAAGTTCTAAATTTCAAACCTCATAATGCCCCCCATCAGAGACTTTTGTTTAAATGAATTGAAATATGATGGAGACCTGTTTTAAACATAGCCTATCCGGCCACGTGGTGTAGTGGTCAGTGCACTCGGCTATGAATCTAAGGGTTACGGGTTCGATTCCAGTCTGGCACCTTGGGTATATTTCTCTCAAAGGGAATTATCCCAATGGTCCCTAAAGGTTGGCAAATTAAACTTAAGTTAGGTTAAGACTTCCACTGGCTCACATCATATTCATTATCATCCCATCATCTCATTGCAGGTACGTGTATACAACCCCTATAAGTGTAGCCAGGGTAACACCCTGTGCGACTAGAGCGACAGATAGTCTACATACAGGCGACCGAACTTAATGTCATAACCCCCTGTCTCCTCGCCCCCCTCCCCCAAGGTCAATAGTGCAATAAGATAAGAACATAGTATAAATTGTGTTAATAAGGTATCATAATTGTTCAATAACTAGCAGGGCCAACACAATTTCAGTTAAAAAGGTTGTCAAACCCTTCCTTCACCTCTAACAAGACGTGTATTAATCACAACTTTTGAATGTGGGGAATGCCCAGGCCTCCACCGTGGTTCGGATCCCACGTTAAACTGTAGGTCCTCCATTTCATCTCACAATCACCCTACCATTACACATTAGTGTAAGTGCGTACAACCCGAACGGGTAGTAAGACGCGGTACTACTAATAATAATAATAGTTTAAAATGGGCCCTCTCCCTTTTTCTTACTATACCCTTCATATGTTTTAGTAACTTTTATAACTTTCAAATAAGATTCTTCCGATTTAAATCGAACTTTAGTTTTATGTCAGCAAGTTGTTTTTAATTCGGTAACAACCAACCTACCTGATTTTTTTTTTTTTTCAGGCGTTTCCTCGGCCTCTCGTCAAATGCAGCGAGGCTGTCAACAACTCGTTGTGGATTAGAAGAGTGATGGGGGTGTTTGTTATCCTGCTGCTTGGGACGGCCAATATCGTTGACATGGTGAAGACAAGGGAACATTCTCTAAAATATTTAATAGTGATACAACGCTGACCTGGTGGTCTGGGGTTGTGTCGGACTTCTGTGCTGGGGGCCGGGGCTCAATCATCGCTCCCAGCACAAATTTATATGATTACCAAACCCTTCCCTCACCTCTNNATATTTAGCACCGCGTCTTACTACCCGTTCGGGTTATACGCTTTAAGTACTAATTACTCTAATGGATTAGGAATTTGGAAGGTTGAATTAGAGGAAGTAAACCAGCATTTGCGTGGAGGAAGAGTGGAAAACCATAGGAAAAACCACCCCCAGTTCACCCTACCGAGATTCGAACCTCGATCTCCCCGTCCTCGGCGGTCGAGCTCAACACGACAAGCGCGTTAGCCAACTACGCCACCGAGGCGGGTAATACGTGTATTAATCTCAACTTGTGATTGTGTAGATTGCCAGGCCTCAACCATGGTTCGGATTCCACGCTAAACTGTAGGTCCTCCATTTCATCTCACAATCACCCTACCATTACACATTAGCGTAAATGCGTATAACCCGAACGGTTAGTAAGACGCGGGGCTAATAATAATAATAATATATATCTTAGCTTTTGGTCCTGCTTTTAAGCACCCAGAGTAAAATATTCTTAAAAGTTGTCATATTGAAACTAAAAAATCGAAGATATACTTAGACCTTAAACTGGCAGATGCATGGTATAGGGCGTCAGGTTCGCAATATGCTTATAATTGTGGTTTTTCTATTCCCACTCCATGCAAATGCAAACGAATTTCATCCAAGCTAACCTACCACTCCCTTACCATTATATTAATCATTAATACATTTTATTCGTAGCCATATGGTTTGAGGAATCGCTCTCAAATTAAACTGGGCTCCCAGTGATGATAATGTTGGGGTTTAAATAGCGGTTGTTTCTAACGAGTATGGTTTATAATAAATGGCTTTCCACGATCCCTCCACTATAATACCCGTACACTTCCTATAAGCATAACCTCCCTCATATTTAAAACCATTAGCGCAATTGGTCCATAAACCTTAAACCCAAAACTAGTAGTAAAACATGGTGCTAAAAAAACTAATCTCTCAGTACACAAATAACAAGTAGTTAAGATCAAATGGGGGATTGACTGACGTCTGGATCTCTACTACACAAATATGACTCTAAGTGTGTCACTATTATTATTATTATTATTATTATTATTATTATTATTATTATTATTATTATTTTCACTACGTCTTACTACCCGTTCGGGTTATACGCACTTACGCTAATGTGTAATGGTAGGGTGATTGTGAGATGAAATGAAGGAAGATGAAATGAAGGACCTACAGTTTAACGTGGAATCTGAACCACGGTGGAGGCCTGGCATTCCCCACATTCACAAGTTGTGATCAATACACCTCTTGTCAGAGGTGAAGGAAGAGTTTGGTAATCAGATAAATCTGTGCCGGTACCGAGGATTTAACCCCGGACCCCCAGCACAGAAGTCCGACACCTTACCCCTGGATCACCAGGTCACCCTCTAAGAGATATAAAAAAACTGTACTCTATTCCATTATTTTTATAATTATTTTAGCTCAGTCAGTAGCATGTCTGTATACTGATCCATGAGTATTAGGTTCGATTCCCGGCATGCCAAAAATGTAATATTGTTGAAACGTGAGATTCCTCTTTCTCAGTAATGAATTTACGTCTGGGGTATTGGGTTTTGTGGTTGTTCTAGATTTAAGTAAGTTCGTAAGTTGTGTTCTGATATAATCATTCGGTTCAGAAAGTTCTCTTTCAATACCTCAAATAATAATAAAATATTATTACTATTGATTAAATAGCAAGCTATTATATTTGTTAATTACGGCTGAAACCGTATTTAGATATTATATTTTTTAAATTGAAAAATGTGACCTGCATAGAGGAATCAAACCCGGGACCTCCAGACTGAGCACACCAATACTCTTACCTCTGAGCTATCCACAAGTCGTATGGTGCTCAGGGTCATTCTTCACTTATATTTTAAGGGAGAGTCTGTGATGGTCATGCGAAACATATAGCTCAGGAATAAGATTATTGACCTAAGGTCCCGGGTTCTGTACCTGTATCCAGGTGTAATTTTTCAGTTTAAATGATAAAATTGTATTATATCTTAAGGTTTCTTGTACATCACCATCATCGATCATCAACTGCACGACAGTGGAAGACGCAGGCAAAGTTTGTCTGTACCCGTCATACTTCACGTATTTCTGCGTGTTGGTACTGGTAGCGGCTTCCTTACCGGCACAACTGTCGTACCTCTTCAAATCTGGCCTTTTATTTCTAATATCGGCCGCGCACTGCGTCATGAACGTCACTGTCATCGGCTCTGCACTAGACTGCGAAGAGGCGGTGAATCACAGAGACTGGGCGAAGTGAGTATCAAAAAAGTTGTAACAACTATTTGTTGTTTGGTGATACGTTTTCTTTTTTTTATATATTCTTTTTTAAAAGAGAATATATTGTCATAGTGAAAATTTCAACTACAAGTTTGTAATGGTTATTGACTTTTTATATTGTGTCCCCAAAATAAAAATAAAATTTAAAAAAATGAGTAGTTTTTTTGCATCATATGTTGCATAGTGTCTGAAGCTTTTAGATAGTAAATAAAATTAAAAATAAAATGTGTAAATGTTATAGATAGTATATAATAACTAACTTATTTAGTAAATTTAATATATTTGACTTCCAATCAAAATATACAAATTAATTAGCTTAAGTAATCAAATCAATTATAATGAGTATAATTATTATTTTCCTCTTGATATTAAATACAATATATTTATTAATATCATTTTTTAAAAAAATATCGAGAAAAATGATCACTGTTCATATTCTCTTAAGTCCCCATTAGAATAACACTTAATAAAATTTTAAAATTATTATTATTAATAATATTATTATTAGTTAATTTATTGGTGTGTAAGGCATACAGGTATTAATACGTGGTGCTAATTAATAAAAAAGGTTATTTAAATTAGTTTAAATTTTGATCTTGCCGGTTTACGAAATTACAATCCACTACATTTTCTTTGTTACAGTAATTAGCCGGTTAATCCGCTTTCTTATAGTTTGTTATAATATTTATGACAATTTCTTACAAGTTTCTCAATTCACTCCCGGGTCACTTAGTGGATCTGTCTCTTGTAAATAAGGCTCCCATTCATTTTTCCTGGGAATCCTAACGGACATTGTAGACGGATTAATTCCGTTATCCAATTAGTTAAAAATATTAACTCTTAGGTCCAATGTGAAGTATTAGGTTTAATATCCAAGGTTAAGTAAGCTAACTATTAAGTATTTTATTGATGTAAATAGTATATAAATATCAGAGTAATGTCCCAATATTAATAGTTGAAAGGCTGCATGCACTGTTTGTTCACGCTACTATTAAATTTTACTGACGCTCTGAAATTCAATAAAATAAATGGTATAATACAATCGTATGTACTTTCTCAATTAGTATAAGATTGGCTTTCGATAAATTACTTATCCATTCGCTTTCTTCAGAAAAATAAACATGTTATTTCGGTAATATAAAGGAAAACACTTAATATATAAATTTAGAACCAAATTGTCATAATCATTAAAGAAAAATCTTAAAAATATAATCTTTATACATAGACTATTCACATATTAATCATATCTAGAAAAATATAAATATATCGTTTTATTTTTCATGTAAACCATTCATGACATAGGCTACCAGTATCCATTTTAGATCAAAATCGTTAGAATCATTTTTAAACAATTTCGTTTTTTTTCAAAAATCATCAGCAAACTACTTAGGCCAATACTTTAAAAAAACGCAAGTAAACCAAACCATTTGTATTATAAAATATTCCCCATATTTCCAATTTGAATAAAATAGTTTGAATTATTCTCTAAATGTTTCAAATCTAAAATTAAGAATCAGTCAACTACCCCTGATTTTAGACAGAGGATTAAAATCACAATTTCACCTCACGTCATGAGCATTTAACATAATTTATACATATTAATTCTTAACGTAATCCATCAAACTTTACGTCTCTAACCTCAGGTATAAGCAGAGATTAACAGATAGAATTTGTAATACTCATTTTAGTGAGTTTGTGAGCAGACAAAAAGAGCAATCATAATCTTCTGGAAATATGGCCCCATGGTGTGATCAGTGCACCTGGCTATGAATCTAGGGGTCCCGGTTTTGACTCTAAGCTGGTACCTTGGGTTTTTTTTTTCTCTCTTTAGGGGAACTATCCCAACGCTCACGATGAGTTTGTAGATTAGGTTTAAGACTCTCACCAGCCCACACCTTCATAATCAATAACATCAATTAGGGTGACCTGGTGGTCTAGGGGTAAGGTGTCAGACTTCTGTGCTGGGGGTGCGGGGTTCAATCCTTAGTCCCGGCACCGATTTATCTGATTGCCAAACCCTTCCTTCACCTCTGACAAGATGTGTATTAATCTCACATCTTGTGAATGTGGGGGAATGCCAGGCCTTCACCGTGGTTCGGATCCTACGTTAAACTGTAGGTCCTCCATTTCATTTCACAATCACCCTACCATTATAACATTAGCGTAAGTGCTTATAACCCGAACGGGTAGTAAGACACGGTGATAATAATAATAATATCACATCATCTTATAGTATTTTCAATGCAGATGAACACGGAACTATTTACAATTACTTGTCAAGTACTATTTAGTGCCCAAATTTACTGGTAAAGGACTATACCTGTTTGTACCTTCAATGATGTTGATGTTGCCCTGTATGTTTCAGTATAGCTCCTGGGAAATACACGCTCTGTGGATTACTTCTGGCGGTAACACTAGCTCTTGCCTCCCTCGCTAGACACGTGAGTGACTCCACTCAAAAACAACATTGTATACAGAGTGTCCCAACTTAGACTAACGTATTATTCGCTTAAAAATAAGAATAAGAGATCATTAAATCTTATAGTTCATTTACGATAGAAGAGGTGGTAAGTGACAGCTAGCAAAAGTTTATTTACTGCAAACATTGTTTGAAAATAACTGATGTCAACCTATTAGGAAATAATTATTATTTTTTGGGTGACCTGGTAGCCTAGGGGTAAGTTGTGAGAATTCTGTGTTGGGGGTCCGGGGTTCAATCCTCGGTCCCGGCACAGATTTATCTGATCACCAAACCCTTCCTTCACCTCTGAACAAGACATCTTGTGAATGTGGGGAATGTCAGGCCCCCACCGGGGTTCGGATTCCACGTTATACTCTAGGTCCTTCATTTCATCTCACAATCACCCTACCATTACACATTAGCGTAGGTGCGTATAACCCTAACAGGTAGTAAGACGTAATTATTATTTTCCTAGTAATACTATATTATCAATACAAAAATTGCTATCAAAGATTTTTAATAATAATTCCCAAAGTATTACTGTACAATTGGCTCCTTCGTAACTTATTGAAACTACAAAACATATTATTAAAACTATTATGCTTTTTGTTTAGCTGTTGTGGGAACAAGATATATTATAATACATGAAATAACAAATTCAAAAGTATTGTATTCATACTTGTATCTTGTTATAACTGGCCACCATACTAAATAAATATTTTTTATAACTTAGAAAAAGAATATATAAGGTCTACAAAATATTATTTTCTGTATATAACTTTCTTCTTCGTTAACAACGCATAAACACAGCTGAAGACTGTTTGTATGAAGTCTTTAACAGCCCTTGTTCTTGCTGATTCACCATCTTAATTTATGAATAAAAGGCAACCTTTTAGAAGCTCTCACTTGAAAAGAAATTTTAAGTGAACCACAGAGGCCGATTACTTGAAACAAAATCCAAACTGGTATTTTCATAATTTCCTTTTTCAATAATGTAAAAACAATTATTAACTAAAAACAAATAATTTGTTGTGAATGTTTTGATTGCCAAAAGTAACAACTAAACATATGGTCTTTCAGATTATATGGTTCATAGCTGTCACTTACAAACTCTCAGACCAAAGATAGGCTATAAACTCAAAACTCTTTCTTTTAGAGGTACAATTTGCTAACCCCCTGAAAGGTAGCAACCAGTACTTACCAGAAAAATAGCAACAATTCGCATGACTTTCAATGCATAATATTTTATTTACTTCAATACCTGCGTTAATTTCAAGATGTTGCTTAACAACACTGTGCAATATTGTGCGCATGTCTATAGTTGTATTCAGATTAAATTGTGTGTCCACGTCCAGTGTCATAGCTAGGGTGAGGAGGGTGGGCACATGGCCTGGGTGCCAAATTTATTAACAATATTAGTATAAATATAAGTTTCATTTTTTTTAAACAATGAAAGTGTATTTGATTGTGTTTTATTACTTTTCAATCAGTATTTTCACATTTAACCAGTTTTAGTATCAAATATAATAGTTATGACAAATTAAAAAAAAAAAAATAGTTTTCTCAACCCATGAGTTGTAAGAATATTTTCTGTTCAGATGGAGAAAGCCTCCAGAGTGCTCTTCCTGTGGAAAAACGAGGTTGAGGAGCAAAGAGAGTGCGCCTCTGATATCCGGAGAAGAAACGAGGCCCTCGTGTACAACATCCTTCCCCCTCACGTGGCTGCCCACTTCATGGGCAGTCGCAAGAGACAGCATGAAGAGCTGTACAGCCAGAGCTACGCAGAGACTGGTGTGCTGTTCGCCTCCATGCCCAATTTCTCCGGCAAGTTTATATCTGCATTATACTTTCTAGATAGGAAGAAAGTTTCTTTGAATGTTTAAACAGTTATAATAATAATTATTATAAATAGCAACGCGTCTTACTACTTGTTCGGGTTATACGCACTTATGCTAATGTGTAATGGTGGGTTTATTGTGAGATGAAATGGAGGACCTACAGTTTAACGTGGGATCCGAACCACGGTGGAGGCCTGGCATTCCATACATTCACAAGATTGTGATTAATACACGTCTTGTCAGAGGTGAAGGAAGGGCTTGGCAAACAGATGAATCTGTGCCGAGGCCGAGGATTAAAAAAATATATGACTGTAAGGAAATGAAAAACAAAACTCACATAAATTTTGTTGTCATATGTAGTCTATGTATCAAAAAAGTCTTCTTATTGATATGCTTTATACAATATTTGAATTGATATCATATTTGGGTTTCTCCAGCTTGTTAATCTCTAAGATATTTTTTTCATTCCAGATTTCTATTCTGAAGAAACTGTCAATAATCAAGGTTTAGAGTGCTTAAGATTTCTCAATGAAGTCATTTCAGATTTTGATGCGGTGAGTATTATTTTTAATTAATGTGGTTTTAATGGGAAAATGTTTGATAAATCAACCAAAAATTTAACATATACCAAAAATACATCAACTGTACCATTCTCTTTTTTTCTGACGTGTTTTTTATTAATTAAAAACATTGTATTTATAAGATATACGTCAATTACTCTAAGTAAAAAAATAGGTTTCTTAAGGTTTGCGACTATGGTTTTTGTGGATATCGGAACTTGATGATGACATAAAATTAATCGTGAGTTTTTGTGTTTGTGTTTTTCCCCACCGCCAGAATTCAAGTGGCTAGGATTTTTTATAGTAAATCAGGGAAGGTTAGACACACAACAGTGTTTATGTCGTCCGTAAACTCTTTTTACAATATTTTAGGTTTTACATCCTGTCTTGGCTTCATACCCAGATGTGAAAGACTTGGTTTTGTAGATTAGATTATGTAAGTTTAGGCTACACACACGGAAATATTAGTAGGCGCTGAAAACTGTACGAAAAAATACATGTTGGCAATCCCAATGGAGACAAAAAAAATGCTTGGACGGTTGGAAAATGACGAGAGTTAGTAAAGATTTAATGTAATAAGTTAGGTATGAGAGATTGGAAATATAACTACTTTAAACTTGGAGGATTAAAAAAAAATTGTAAAAACACATATCCAAATCACCCAGTGAGATTTCAACTTTGAAGTCAGATACGCATTTCCTAATTTCCCAATTTAAAATGTATTTGGATGTTTGTTAAATGTTTTAGCTTTTAGAGCAGCCTAAGTTCCAAGATATTATTAAAATTAAGACGATCGGATCAACTTACATGGCTGCAAGTGGACTTAATCCTTCCAGACAAATTAAGGTGAGTTTTAAACAAAATTGCACACTTTTCCAATAATCACATGGGAAATACATGAGAAATCCATGTGATATTTTTAATTCGAAATAAGATATATTTTTTTAATAACTCAATGGCGTCATCTCGCAATCTAGCTAAACCAATCAGGAAGCCACCGTTTGTTGGAAAAGATAGCACCAACATCTTCGTATAGAAGGTGTCATATGGTCAGCCCAATGAACCATCCAATCAATAATCTGAGCTTACTTGACCAAAGCCACTAATTTTGATATTTGTTTATCAGTGATGTTAATAATAATTTTAACACTTCATTGATACAACCAAACATCTTCACGGATCATAGATTAAATCAGCGAAATATCTGCAATCTACTCTGAAGAACCTGGGTTTATTTCTCACTGTGAATCGAATTTGTATTACTGCGAAACATATTTGATCCGTTTCTTTAAATGACTTATTTTATGAGGTCCAATGGTCGGCCTTAAAACACATTTATCGGTATTTTCTACACTACAATTTTCTTCATATAACTATGAAAAAAAGATAAAACAATGGTTCTAAAAAGGATGCCGCGATAGTCTTCTAGGGCAGCCACGAATATTTGGTGAAATGTATGACAAAGCCAACGAGTTCGGCACTCCTCTAAACAAATTATTTTAGTTACAATTAATGTAGGACATTTGTATTAAATTATTAAATTCGTGCTTTTATTTTAAATTAGTTATTTATAAAAGGTTTCCTTAACTCAAAATTGTTGAACATAAGAATGCCACTAAATATAGAGGATGTATCAAAGTGCACTACCCTGATAGATAAAGGACCTCATCAATGATAAGATTTCGGTCTTCAGGTTGTGTGCAAACGAAAAAAAAATTCCACACAAAAGGGATGATATACCATTTATTTAGGAAGTACCTTTTATAAATCAAAGTATATATATTTTTCCATCCATAGTGATAACATTTCACTACTGTATGATATTATCGATCAAAAGTGACATCTGAAGATAAAATGACTGGACTTGGGAATAAGTGAAAATATATATTATCGTTTTCCTAGCTGTCCAATAAGTTTATTATTTAAGTGCATACCATGTCGAGGAAAGTGTCCATCTTTACCTTGTGTTTCACGCCATCTTGTGTGAGCCTCTTTGCCTTGCATTTCACGCCATCTTGTGTGAGGAAAACCCGTGACACTTTAATAACTTTAATGTTCTGCCCCATATATAACTAGTCGTTCTGTGAACGGTAGGCCTTTCTCGCTCCATTGAGGATCGCTAAACAAATAATTTTAATAATTATTTAATAATACTATCGATACTACAGTCTTAAGATTTCTCTTTCAATCTCAATGACGGATTAAATAGTCAAGCTATTATAATTGTTAATTACGGTTTAACCACATATAAGTATTATATTCTTTAAATTTAAAATGACACTAGGACACAATAATTGAACCAAGCCAAAGTTCCTGGGTTAGATTCCCGTTTGCAGGCTTATTTTTTATGTTTAAATAATTTCGATTTCATTTTACTTGGTCACTAAAATAAAAAGAAAACTAATTAATTTTATATCTAATAGTACATTATATTATTAGAGTAAATCCGTTGTTTAGGCGGTTTCAAACTTTTTCCTTGCATTAGATACAAAATTTAAAATAAATTAGAATCGCCTGTCGCAATGGATAGCAACCTCAGAAAAACAAACATAATGAAGACATGACAAACCTTGCTTCATTGTGTTATTGATATAGTGCTTAGATATTTTATTGTTTTGAAATTGTTTTGTGTTTTGTCTTCTCAGCCAGAAGACACCCTACCTGTGAGATGGGCTCATCTAAGTTTACTGGTAGAATTTGCACTGGAGCTGAAGAAAGCCCTCCAAGGGATTAATGAACAAAGTTTTAACCACTTTGTTCTTAAGATGGGTATGTTATCTACCGTTTTCAATCATCTTTGCCCTTCACTACTGGTTGACAAATTACTTATAAAATAGTTCCATATTGAGCTTTATTTTGTTAAATACTATCAGATCAATGTTATTTGTCTACCCGATTGTGCTTTACGCCTATATACTAATTACAATATGGTGTCAGGGAAAAGGAAGATTTAATTTAGATGAAATGTATATACAGTGCGAATGATGTTGTAACCTTGTTCTTCAGCGCGAACGTGTGAATCCACATTGGATCCGTGGAAACTTCATTCAGTAGATGAGTAGTCTACCCGACACCTTATCTCAGTCGGTAGCGTGTCTGCCTACTGAGCTGAGGATTCCAGATTCGATTCCTGGCATGGCCGAAAAATTTATCATTGGTGAAATGTGGGTTTAACCTCTCACATTGATAAATTAACGGCCGGGGACTGGATTTTGTGCCTGTTCTAGTCTCAAGTTAGATTATAAGGCATATGAAGCTACGAAAGGTCTAGCAAACTGGCTGTGGAAAATATATGGCTTGAATTTAAAAAAAACTGACCCATTCTGTGAACAGTAATGAATGTAAGAGGAGTAATCTACTGAAGAAAAAAATAGCAGGTTTCTAATTATTGACTCAGGTCAGCGTTTTTCAAACCCATATAGGTGTAACCTTTTGTTTTTTGTCTTGAAGGAATCAATCATGGGCCTATCATCGCTGGCGTTATCGGAGCTCGCAAACCTCACTACGACATCTGGGGTAACACAGTGAACGTAGCGTCGCGGATGGAAAGTACTGGAAAGGCGGGATGCATACAGGTATTCCAACCCTCACAACATTGTGTTTACTTTTTATCTTCTCGCCGCATCTGACTAAACTGTCCGGGATACACGTATACTTACACTAATGCTTGATTCACACATTCACCGAAAATAGAAAGCAGAATTTTCTTGAGTATCGCAGTGATTCACACGCTGTTTATTGACCCATGATGCATTGCAACGCAAACTTATAACAGCTGATTATTAACATTTTATAGTAAATACAAATATATTTAAGATCATTCTCCCGATGGAGGTTTTCAGATTAAAACGTTGTGTCGTGGTACAATCGAATGCATCGATCTACATGTTTTCCATTAACGGGTTATTTCAAATATCCTCACAGAGGCCAACGAATCTGTCAGCTTGATGTTAGTTCTCCAGCACATGCGCTGTCATATGCGCATGTGCACTGATTTGAGATTTGATTGGCTCTCCTGTGCCGAACATTTCAGGCAGAGCGGACAAAGTAGAGATAAGTTGAACTTCAGGAGAACAGCTCGCGCAGATGAGGCGGAAATCTTGTGATTATATTAGATCTCATCACGTGACCAAGTTTCTGTTCTGCGCTTGTTTTTCGCCGAAAGTGTGAATCCCCAATAACACGTTTAGTATGAGAGGGGTAGCATTTTAATCACCCACTTCAATGGCAACATAGTCTAATTCGTTACTCTCGCAGTAAACTTAGAATGTCAATAACAGGATGATTGAGGTTAAAATCTCGGTCGGGCGTATTGACGGTAATTTTTTCCAAAATGGTTTTCCACTCTTCCTCTATGAACATGCGGGTACACTTAATATAAGTATAAGCTTCTTAACATATAAACCCATTACCATAATTAGTACATATGGGTGCACCCCAAAAGAGTAGTAAGACGTGGTGTTAAAAACAGAAGCATTTGAGTAAATGTACTCACATTTTCATTCAAGGACAGTAAAAAAACCATATAGGAAGAACATCTTAAGTATACCTTGGCCAGAATTTGAAACCCTTAAGTCAACAGAAAATCAAACGAAACTAGAATTATGTTTAGTCTACGTGGCCATTGATGCAAATAACTCCTTACTAAAGTCATTTGTAAATTCAAATTGCTGTGATGCAATGAAAAGCAAAAATGAAATAATAAAATAAGAATATAATCTACAAATTAAAAATATACGTTTTTATCTAGATAATTTTTTTCAGAGAATTAGAAAACAAAATTATGGTGTATTTATTTTAGGAGTGTTGTAGATCCAGTTGCCTAGGCATCTCGGTTATAGGTGAAGTTGATTTAAGTTACAATATTCTTTCAACCAGCCCAACCTTCAAAACGAGAGTCAGGCGCACTATCCTTTCAAACAGCTCCACCTTCAAAGTGAGTCACACGAGAGAGTCAGGCACACTATCCTTTCAAACAGCCCCACCTTCACAATGAGCTAGTCAAAGGTGAGAGTCGGAAACACTATCCTTTCAAACAGCCCTACCTTCACAATGAGCTAGTCAGAGGTGAGAGTCAGACACACTATCCTTTCAAACAGCCCTACCTTCACAATGAGCTAGTCAGAGGTGAGAGTCGGAAACACTATTCTTTCAAACAGCCCTACCTTCAATAGTGAGAGTCAAAGTTGGGAGACATGCACACCATCCTTTCAACCAGCCCCACCTTCAAAGTGAGAGTCAAAGCTGGGAGACAGGCACACCATCCTTTCAACCAGCCCCACCTTCAAAGTGAGAGTCAAAGTTGGGAGACATGCACACCATCCTTTCAACCAGCCACACCTTCAAAGTGAGAGTCAAAGTTGGGAGACATGCACACCATCCTTTCAACCAGCCCCACCTTCAAAGTGAGAGTCAAAGTTGGGAGACATGCACACCATCCTTTCAACCAGCCCCACCTTCAAAGTGAGAGTCAGAGGTGAGTCAGGCCCACTATCCTTCCAACCAGCCCCAGCTCCCAAGTGAGTCAGAGGTGAGAGTGAATCTGAAGTGAGAGTCAGGTCCACTATCCTAGCAAAACGCGATGTAATGGACACGCAATGGTTTTGTAATGCGATGTAATTGTATATATACGCCCCTTTATTCCTATTGGTTGCACGCCAGAGTAGAGTTAGCTGTGTGTAGAGAGGTGGAGAAAACACGACGTAATGGACCTGCAATGTATTTGTACCAAAAACGCGATGTAATGGACACGCGATGTAATGGGCATGCAATGTAATGGTGATCCCCCACCGAAATTATTTAGTATGATGTTTTTAAATTTAAATTATGTACTATCACCCCCGTCGGCTATAGTTTGATTTAGATAAGATGGGACTGTTTTGACAATTATAAATGCTACTAAAATAATATTAATATGTTTGTACGTAAAGTCATGTGACGGAAAGAAAATCTTTTTTTACCAACAAAACTATATTTGCACTATCAAAAGTTGCTCCCAGCCACAGTACCGCTATAGAAACAATTGTTAGAACTTACACAAGCCAAGATGAGTTGTTACCTTTTGATATCTTATGTCGTTATTGTCTTGCTGTGTTTCCCAAGGTCACTGACGAGACTACGGGAATCTTACAACACTTCGGTTACGTTTTCGAGCAACGAGGTCTTGTGTCCGTTAAAGGCAAAGGCCAGCTGATGACCTATTACCTTATCGGGAAAGGCGACGAGGCGGGGTCCCTGCCTAAGCTCCCGGCGACGCCGAATCACGTCGAAGACGCAACCTCCCACTCCGACGTCCCGATAAGAGTGGAGCATCTAGACCTGACGGCTGACACGAAGCATGTGGCCGCGTCGGCTGACACTTCACCTCTCATCCGGGACCCGGCGGGAGTCACTGAAGGTTCCAGTGAAACGAAGCTACTTGAGGCGACGGCGGGAAATGATGATGGTTGAATGTGGGTTTTTTTTTCACACTCTAACCGATCGCGATAAATCTTTTCGTGAAAAAGACACATCATCTCATCGTTGTAGATTTCAAATATTTTCATCCATTGACGACTTATTCCGCTTTTTGACAGATGACAAAGTAACTATAACAATATTCATAAGACAGGAGATGTAGCTTCTCATATGTTGTGTCAATTTTAAACAACTTTGCGTTAATATTAATTTTGTTTTTAAATGACTGCTGAAAGTGGGAATCTAACCCATGTAAATTAATATTTATCTGTACATACGGTATGTGTTAATGTTTGTGTATATTTATGCATACTGTATTTGTATATTTATATAAATATACACACACTTTATATGTGTATTTATGTGTATCTATACACTATAATATATGTATATATGTGTATATATACATATATGTATACATATATTTAAATATATATGTGTCTATATACATACAGTTAAATATATATGTGCATATACACATATATTTAAATATATATACACACACATTTATATATGCATATATATAAATATTTAGCCTATATCTATGAACCTTTTGACAATGGACGTATGCCATCACCAAAGTTTATTCCACCGAGATACTTTTGTAAAATATAAATTTTAAATTAATATTTCACAGGTGGGTGCTATAGGTCAGTGTAACACCATTAGCTAAAAGGCACAATGAGTGGCAGCTGGAGTACAGGTGTATTCATAACAAGGTTAGCATGTTTAGAGAAGTCATGTAATTAATTTATGTCTTAGGATTGATTTTTATTTAAAAAAAACTTAGATAGAACTTAATGATTTTAAGGGGTGAATTTAGTTACTTTAATAATCGGTGGTAGTTACCTTGTTTAGACACATTTATGATATATGATGTGTTTAAAAATTACTTGACGTTAAGTGATAACAAAACAAACTGGATCGGGGACATCTTCAGGAGGAACTGTCTTCTTCACGTCATAGAAGGAAAGGTTGAGGGAAAGAGGTGCATAGAAAGAAGGAGGATTCAAATATTGGATGACTTGAAGGAAAGAAGAAAATTCTGGGAGCTGAAGGAGGAGGCAATGGGCAGGGCGTAGTGGCGGTCTAAGTTCACTGATAAAAGGAATAGAACTGCAGAAAGAAAGGACATCTGATAATAATAAGTAGTAACAAACCTACGATAGAAAAGTCAACAGCTTTTTGTAAATTGTTAGGTATTAGCATATTCTTTCAATATGCTATGCACAAGAGCAGACAATAGAGATCGCACACATAATAATGTCACATAGTTATGATTTTGAAACATATTCTATTCTAATAAAACTTCAAAAATGGCCTACATTTTAAACATTTAGATAAATAAATCGGTACGTGTTAAGGTAATTAAAGTCTGATAAAATAGTGTTTAATTCTTCATATTTTAAATGTTTACTCCAAATGACCTGTTAACGGTAGGATTTTATTTTAGATATAATCGTCTAGAAACTGAATCACTTTATTTACTAAAGAATTTCATGTGAGTTTTTGTTAAGTTATTTATTAATTTGAAGTGAACATTTAACATAATTATTTTCAAACTAAATAACTAAAGTAATGTATATTCTTTCCCTCGATTTAAACACTAGGTGCTACTAAATATAATATCAATGCTATATGGTTTAAGACCATACTACAAGTCCTATTTTCCTTACAATTTTGTAAAAAGTTTTTTTTTACTTATGTGTTGTTTAATTAAACACACACAATGTGTTCTTAATTATTTTTTTAAACATTACAAGCAAGTATAGTTAGTGCTATACCATTAATTTTCTACGCCCTATATACCTGATACCCTACCTTGAAATAATGTGGGTAATTGTATTATTTATATCTGATTTTATTGTTAGCGTTTTAAAAGAAGATAATTTTATTTGATAAGTAGAATTAAAAAAGTATACTCTCTAATAATTGAAAATTGATTTCTAAATAGTCATCATAACTTGTTTAAAAGACTATTATTTCTCTAATTGGAAGAATATACACGTGTTAAAAAACTTTTCATGAACTAATACATGTTTAATTGAAAGATAACATATGAATATCACAGGAAAATCCCACGGATAAAATAGTGTGTCAATTTTTGTTTTATATTATACCATGTGTTTGTCAAAAGAAAACCCACCACAAATCACTTCCGTACGATCCAAATGTAATATCTGCAGACAGTCACAGCTAATATTATCCTTTAATTAAGGTATTACTTTAAATATTTCAATAGAATAATCTAAACCTATAAAAAAATAAAGAAACTATGTCAATGTTCCAGATGAATCTAGAAAAATAGTTTAGTCATTGATGTGTTGAACAATATCAAATATTAAATGTTTAGAAGGTATTTGTGCTGGCACATGACCTAACGTTTTTATTTGTCATAGTGTTGTAGACCTCTTATAATTTTCCATAGACATAGGTTTTATACCTATGTATGACGTAACTTCACTAAAGATCTAAACAAATTGTAAGTCTATAAAACAGGGTAATGATTTTTATGTGGGTTTTAAAATGAAATAAATTATAGTATACACCACACTAGCTTAATACATTGTTGTTTGTGTATTCCGATTAATAAAAATCATTATGTCACTGCTATCATTCTCATGATTTTAGTATTTTAGCACTGAAACATTCCAAACAAAATTGAATAAGTCCATTTTATTCCAATATTCTATGCTAAATGGACATCTGGTCATAAAGGTAAAGTTAATAAAAAAATATATTAATTACATTTGTGAGTGGCGCATATCCAGAAAGTTTTTTTTAAACTTTTGAGTAAAGAGTGGGAAATTTTCAGAAAACATATCCCGTAGTATAATAATTAATATTTATATCAAGCTAATAAATAACGTTGCTTTATCGCGACATTATCCTAATCTTAAATAGTAAGCTTGCTTCGTCATAATAATTTGTATTGCGTTGATATATGAAAGGTTACTAGATCTGATCATTCATAAATTCATATGAGTTTCATTGGAAAAGTTTTGTATGCGGTATAATCAAAAGTAAATGCTGTACTGTGAAACTTTGTCTCGGACAATCAGATATGGTTTGTGTAAAAATATTATATAATTAGTTTTTTTAGGGAGATCTGTAATATAATTGTGGATGAGTTATTGATTGTATCTGTGTAGTTATTAAATTATTATAATATTGTTAGTTGCTTATACAAGCTTATAAGAGATTACACACACACACATAAAAAAAACTATTAACTGTTGTGAAATACGAAAGTGTCAGTCAAATATATTTTTAGATAAATAGATGTAAAAGCATTGGTGTGACTGTCTTGTTATAAAAAATCTTTCAACATTTTATCAATATGGAGAAATAAGGCAATTGGTATTCAATTTTTGCCCTTTATTAATTTTATATTGTGATAAAAAAAAAAGATCAATAGAAATTTGTCCTTCATTAATTTGGTGGTTAATGATTTTCATGCAAGGTTATTACTATGGAATCCTTAATTAATGGAATCCATTATTTTTGTTATTTAAGTGAAAATATTGTGATTTAAATATAATTAATATTTTATATTATTTAATTCAATAGCCCAAGTTTAAGTATTACAATAAAATTCGAGCAACTAAATTGTTATTTTGTCATTTTTACTTTTAGTTATTTCTAGTAGAGAGGTAGTATTTTGATCGTCATAAAAGCTTGAAATAAAGATTTTGATGGATGTCAACATTTCATGACCCTCTGAGCCCGAAAAAGTAGTTTCCGCTTAGCCGTTTTTCTGTCTGTTCATCGACCTATAGCAGAAACCATTTTACCGATCGAGCTACAACTTATTATATAGGGTTTTAATAAGGTTACCCAAATTATTATTTTAATTCGCCCCTAAAATCAAGGGGGAAAAGAGAAAAAATTGTTTAAAATACCTTTATATGTACATTTTAACACTACAACAATATGTCATGTCTCATTTTATCTAAAATATTACTTAGAGAGGACTTTACATAAGTAGATATCTCCAATTTTGAATTACCTCCGATACTCTTTGAGTTACGAAAAAACTTATTTCTGCAAGGGTGTAGAACTATTAAAGAAACAAAACTGTTATTTGTTTTTTTCTATTATAAGAATAACAGTTTACAAATTAAACACATTTTTATTTCAAATTGTAAATCTGGTAAATTGAGTGTTGAATAATTAAACTAATACATCCCAGATAGTCAGAAAAATGTTTAAATTAGGAACTCCTGATAAGGAATTCGAGAAACTGGGAAAGGCCCTCAAAGTTTACATAACTTAAATAAAATACTGTCTTGGTGAGCTAGTGGTGAAAAAAACATTAAAATAAGCAACATCCGCTGACTTGCATGGTGAACCATGTTGTAATTTTTTTTTACTTTCTTATTTCAATTTGTTTCCATAACAGTTTGTATTACTTAATTTATTATCTTTGGTGAAACATGATACTATTTCTCCCCATTATGTTCATGTTAATATGTATATTAATTAATTTCACTTATCCTATGATCGACCTTAGACAGATATTGTATTGTCTATGGAATGTGTCAATTTGTGCACTCAGTTTTTTGCTATACACATGTGCTAGTTACTTTTTTTTCAAATACTTAATTTATTTCAATTTATTGACTGCCATAATATTTTTGGAATCCTCTATAGCTATTTTCTCTTTTCATATTTTGTAATGAATTTTTCTACCTGGACATAATGTGAAAGGTGGGCTACTTTCCAGTTTCCACGTTAAAAAAAAGAGTCAATTTTTAGGTAAAGGAACTAGAAACTATGTGTGGGATGCCGTATTATTTATTTTAAATACGTGGAGAGCTAAATTTATATAGATCTAGAAATGATTAAATAGAAGTTTTAAATTTATATCGATTTTAAATAGACTAAATCATACAAAAAAAATTGATTTTATTACATGTCTGGAAGTAAAAATCACTTATTTAAATAACTTATTTTGATTATTTTACATCAATTAATAGGTTTAAATATAATTTAAGGGATAATTTTAACCAAATCTTTTTAGTGTGATAATCCATCAGGTTTTAATTTTATTATGGTTGTGCCTTAAATAACCAATGCGTGTGTGAACATTTCATAACAGTTATTTAATTTCAAACATAAATGTGTAATCTATTATGAGTGTGTGAAAATATTGAAGAAATGAATGCAAAGTACGAGCTTTACGATTAATTTGTAGACTGTATACTGTGTACTATCTATACATCTTAAGATTTACCTAAAGACAATATTCATTTCATACATTTATATTTAAATTAATTACAGACTTATGGGGATGAATTCAACATTATTTCAATGAAGTACAAATCAAGACAATGGTTTCATCTCTGATATCAACCAGTATATGAAAACACTGGCATCCATACACTCATTTTTTGAAAGCTTTTTTTTTTGTGTACTTGATAGATTTACACCCTATACTTATCCGTACCTTTGAAGTAAACAGTCTTGACTAAAACCTCTTCAATTTTTCAGGAAATT
Organism: Timema poppense; assembly: GCA_902141375.1. Lineage (NCBI taxonomy): Eukaryota > Metazoa > Arthropoda > Insecta > Phasmatodea > Timematidae > Timema > Timema poppense. Next base: position 147,049 of record CABFOV010000062.1, read on the forward strand.
AAAAAAAGTAACAGGGTCTAGCATTGTACTCAGCCTGCTTGCTGTAAGAGTACTGTATGCTCTATATTATCTGTGTTCAGATAAAAATTCACCTCACTTTATTTAACAAACCTAAAAGAATAGGACTTTGAGTATAGGCTATTTATTCATAAGGTACAGGATGTTTTAATTAGATTTAAATTCCAACTTTTAAAATAAGACATGAATGGTTTGATGACAATCGTATGGGACCATAATGTATATGAACTATTTAAGATGTAAAAAAATATTTGTATAAAACAAATAGGCATAAACCATTGAACAGAACTCAGTTTATAAAAGAAAACTTGTTTGATTGTAAAGTTCTAAGTATAAAATGTAGGTAGGTTTCCACTTGACGCCCAACCTCAAATCCATCATAAATTTAGGTATTATTATTATTATTATTATTATTATTATTATTATTAGGTAGAAGAGGCTTTATAACCATTGTGGGTAAGGGCCCCTGAAACACAAAATCTACTAATAGCAAATTTAATAAGTCATGTACGTAAATACAAAAATTCCGCTCCTTAGATTTATGATTAATTTTTCTAAATCATTTCTTATGTTTTATGTTCATAAGAATATGAATGCGTTTTGTTTCCAAATTAAACTTAATTGGTTTTAAATTTTCGTCTAATTTTCTTGACTGGTGTAAAAAAAAATCAAACATAATAAAGTTGGGTATTTTCTTGTTTGTTCTACGAGAAATAAAAAAAGAATAAATAACCCAATAGTTAATCAAAGAAACTAGTAAGCTCAATATTAATTCCAATTCAATAAGATTAGTAAAGTTTAACACGTTTCCTTTTTTAATTAACAACATATTGTGATTGTTTGAAAAGACTTATATTTTGTATATAATCAATTAATCTTCTTATGTATGGAGACTAGTGTTTTCCATAATAGTTCTACCAGATGATAATTTAAAGTACTGACAAATCCCCTCCACATAAGAACCACTATGAACAAAAATGTCAACATATATTTGTCATCGAACCTTATTAAAGGTTAAGAGTCTTATCATAAATATAAATTATATTATGTAATTCCTACCTTGGAAATAGTACTTATATTGATCACTTTTCATGACACAAAATGAAACATAAGGATACAATCAAATTGTTTTCAAATAACTATGCGATAACATAATAAACAAACTCAAATTTGACCTGTCATTTAGTGTGTTCGATTAAACAGGGGAAGGACAGTCAATTCCAATCTTGAATGTAGAATTTTGTTTATGTATCTATCATGCTTTTAAATCAATTACGTACCCGATAGTTTATACTATTATGTATACATGTAGTGTACATACAACCTATTACTAAATTGTAGTCAATATTTGATACAGTGTGCTCGTCAAGATGTCGGAAAATGGAAAAAAGAGCACAGTCCTATTAATTAAATTGCAACAAATAATTATAAACTATTTATATTAATATATTTACTAAGTCAATATTAATAGACTAAACTCAAAAAGTAATAGCTATTTTAAAAATATCCGTGGTGTTAGCCGATAATCGAGACATACCGACAGAGCGGCTGCCATATATCGGCAAAGATAGTGCTAACATCTGTGGATAGAAAGTGTCATTTGATCAGCACAATGAACCCTCCAGAATTTATCTCAGTTTTATAGACCAGAGTCGCTACTTATTTATGCAAGTAGCTACTCAATTGACCTCACGTAACTGATTTGACTCCGTTCTAGATTTACATAAAAATCTGGAAACGCCAGAGATTGATCCCGAGATCTATGAATCTATAGCCAAGAACTCTGACCAATAAACCACAAATTGATATAAGGTTTATTTGTTTTACTTTATTTTTACCGTGTACAACGCCCTATAACTCATTCGATAATTCCGCAATTAACAACGAAAATGCGATAGGAACCCATGCCAGGCCTCCACCGTGGTTCGTATTCCACGTTAAACTGTAGGTCCTCCATTTCATCTCACAATCACCCTACCATTACACATTAGCGTAAGTGCATATAACCCAAACGAGTAGTAAGACGCGGTGCTAATAATAATAATGATAGGAACCCACCTCGGTGGCGTAGTTTGCTAACGCGCTTGTCGTGTTGAGCTCGACTGCTGAGGACGAGGAGATCGAGGTTCGAATCTCTGTCGGGTGAACTGGGGTGGTTTTTCCTAAATGGTTTTACACTATCCCTCTACGCAAATGCGGGTTCACGTCCTCTAATTCAACCTTCCCAATTCATAATCCATTAGAGTAATTAGTACTTAAAGCGTATAACCCGAACGGGTAGTAAGACTCGTTGCTAAATATGTTTATTATTATTATTAATGCGATAATGAAGAAAATCAAATGAAAAAGAGAAGTATCAGCATTTATGTGGAGAGGGAGTGTAAAATCACTTAGGAAAATTACCCTCAATACAACAAGATGGTTTTCAAACTCTGACAGTCCTGTACCGGTAAACTAGAATTGATTATTTTTACGTTTAGATTGGATACCCACCGATTCATATTTAATTTATACTCTACTTTTGTGCTATTTTGGGCAATAACTTAAAAATTAAGGTGAGGAAATAAGAAACATGAGTTAAGAACCGTGTTTTTTTTAAATTTATGCAGGCAAAACATTTTTTGGGCCAAATTAAATAAAATTATCTTCAGAAGAAACATATAGTTTAGTTTTCTTCAAATGGTGACATCAACAGTCCCTTAATATCGTTCAAGAGTGTATTGGAATTTTATGGCAAATTTTCTCTTCACATGAAATGTTTCTCATCCATTGCCGCTATTTTCATGAAAGATATTCAAAAACTGTTGATGTCACAATGAGAAGAAATGTAAAAATTTACCCTTTATCGCTTTACGTGCATTCCCACCTTAAAGAGGAATGCGAACCACGCGTGGAGAGTCGTCAAAATTTCCAGCTGGTATTCAAATGAAAGAAACTCGGACATGGTTGGCCAGTTGTGCTGTTAACATGTTAACTGTAGAACGACTAAATAATAGTTCTAATTACCACTTAAGTACATTTCATCATCAATTTGAAAACTTAAGTCACTCTGGTAGTAAAATGTATATTTAAGACCTTGATATTAGATTACTAATACTTTGTCAAATTTATTTAGAAAAATTGTAAATGGTCCATAATCATTTCATTACAAAATGTATTTGATTTTATTCGTAGTCTTTCATGTAAAATAAAAAAAGATCTAGTTTATTTGATATTTATAAACTATTAATTAAAATTGTCTGATGTAATTCAGGTGAAATATATTTAGTTAATATTAACAATAGCAGTGAGAGGAAGTAACCATATGTGCGGATAATATGAACAGACGCGGTGCTAGGAAAAAAACTAGCCACACACTGTACACCATCATGGAAATAGTAACGAGCTTTTTGTTTTGCATTAAGGTCATTTTACCATCAAAATTGCATTGAACAATTTTAACACGTGTATGATCATAAGCTATAAATGATAATTCAATATTTTCAAATCATTACATTTCACGAAATTTAAGGAGTCAAACTTGCTATTTTATTATATTTGTGTAACATTGTTTAGGTATATAATATTAATAATATAAATACTATTAATCTGTATTATTATGTATATTAACTATATTTCATTGAAATATTTATATTATTAATATTATAAATATACCATATTTTACTGTGTACACCTCACACGCATGTCTAGTTATATTAAATTTCAACCCCATATATTAATTGCTTTATCTTAACAATGGTACGTAAAAAACATAAAATTGCAAGTTTTACCCTTTATAACTCGTGAACTATAATGATTTGAAATCATTGAATCACTATTTATAACTTATACTTATACACTTGGTAAAACTGTACATTAAAATGTGGATGGTCAAATGACGCTTTCTACACACTTTAAGTTATTCATTATAATAGCTACTTGAGTTTAAAAGTAAATTCGGTAAAACAAAATACAACTAAAAATATTGATGACTTTAAAAGTTGTGAATGTTGACACACAAGATAATGACATAGTGTATTCTTACATGTGTGCTAGTAATTGAGCCCTCTTGGCTTAAAAAATCCTGGTACTATCAGGTAATTGTATTTTTTGAAACGAACAAAAATATTTTGAGGTTTATTTAATTTTAAAATTTGTCTCAACGAATATGGGATTTAAAAACACCCAGCCGCAAAATAAGATGAAATGAAAAATTTGTTAGAGGTTAATGTAAAGTTTCCTATACTGTAAAGTTTTAAGTTAGTGATTTGCATTGTAACATACTAACTAATTTGATTATCCTGACACAAAATACTCTTATTGGAGTATACAAACACTTAAAGCCCCCCCTACCCATTTAAAATGTTTCGTTCTTTTATGCATGACACCCAAAAAATATAATATTGTAAATCTATTAAAATTCAATTAACAATATTGGTATTAGTATGCAATATGTGGTCTTACTCTAACAATTTAAAGTGCAACGTTTGTGTAAATACGTATCTGTAAGAACTAAATTCTGCAATATTGGTTTAAAATTAGAAATATCTCTTTTTATATGTTAGTTTTCTTTGTATAAAGATTTGGTTTTAACTGAAGTATTTGTAATATTATTGTACTCTATAGCACACATGATAATTAATTACATTACTTTTGTTACAAGATCAATTTGAACTTTGTTTTTCGTAGCTACTGTACATGTACAGTTGAGATTAATAAACTTTTATTGGTAGTATTTTATTGGTAGTTCTGATGAATTGGATAGTTTTCTGTATTATTTTATTATTAAAAATTCATGTATTAGACTAAAATTACCACTATATAAACGCACAAATAGATTTTTTTAAATCAAATAAAAGCATTACAATGTTATTATAATACTAACATTTATTTTAAATCAGCTTTATTTTTCTAATAAAAATTAAATATAATGCAAGAAGATTCAATAATATAGGCTTTGCATTTTTTTTGGTGATTGTTTCCCAAAGTTTTTAGTAGAGATTGTACGAATATGTTACCTTAAATTTAATACATATCAGTTTAAAATTACCATAAATTTTAATAAATGAATTCAACTCATCGTATAATCGCAGCTTTAGATCATAAAAGTGGCAGTTATTTGCTACCTACATTGATGGACACGAGGACTATAGGTCAAGTTTTTCTGGTAGGGGTTTAGATCCCAAGTGGATGTACTAACTATTAAGGGCAACCTTTCATGAGTTAATCTCCCCCTCCCTCCCGCCCCCCCTTCCCATAAGTAAATTTATATATATACTCTCAAATTTACTTTCATTGCTTATATTGCCTATAATATATTAGTTTAATTAAGATTTGTACTGCCCGACTAACAATAAAATGTTCTGAAAAAATCCAAGTAGAATATAATGTATCCGAAAATATTCATAAATACATTACAACACAATTCAAACCAAAGGACAATAAGAAATCTAATGATTGCTTGTCAATTTTATTGAGTGAAAAGACGTTGTACTCTAGTCGCTTAGTAACCAATTTATTGAAGCATCCTTATAACAAATACAAACACTAAATATAGATATCTTATTAAGGCCATTAGGCTGAATATTGATTTTTTTCTTTTGCATATAGAGAGTTTATTGTAAAAGTGAACCTTTAAATCTTGATATTGTGATGGATCTTGACTATTGTGTCCTCGATCTCTAATAAATGTTGGTCTTGCAGTTAGTTCTGTCTACACCGTTAACTTTTCAATGTTGTAACTGGGACTACAGCCGAAACTTTTGAGGAATTAATCTTATGCATAGTATTTATTGGTTAAATATTACCTCAAAAGCAAACAGAGAAAAAAATATTTTTGAATGTTTCAAAGCCTTCAAAAAGGGCTCTGAATAATTTTGTCCCCCCCCCCAACCCGCTCCCCTCAAAGAAACATTGATTTAAGGGTAGTAGATTTATCATTGATTTTGAAAATATGAAAAAATAGGTTTTAACGATTTTGTTTATAATATATCTCTTAAGCGTGTTCTATATGGTAAGTAAAATTAAATACTTGTTTTTCAGAATAAAAATCAATCAAAAGTAGTTTACTTTTGAGTTATGTATGAAAACTTGAAATATTTTAAAAAAAGACTCAAATGATTTTATTCAAAGACGTGTATTTAGTGTGTGTTTTTCATTATAGAAAGCATTTTCATTACTTTAAAAAAATAGTTTTAGGCTAGTTTACTAATGATATGATTTTTTTTAAATAGCTTTAACAAAAATATCTTCTTCCGAGGAAAATTAGTTAAGTATAAGCTACTTAAAGCCTATTTTTAAAATAGTTTTTCTGAATATTATAGAAAATATGCTAAAGGTTTTATTATTGTGTTTGTACCCTTCATTTAAAATTAAATCAGATGAATTATTTTTTAGAGTTATTAGGTGTTTAGAAGCTCTTGCACAACAACTTGTACCAATACAGATAAAAATGTGATTTTATCACTAAAATGCTTCGGATGGCCAAATACTGTAACTAAAATTATATTTTAAATGAATAAAGATCAAGGATTTCTGGATTTACACCTATTTATAAAAGTGTTAAAATACTATGTTTTATATATGAATGTAGGATGTTCGAAAACATCATACTTAAGAAAATTTGCCCCAAAAATAATATAATGGAGAGTGTGGGTAGTTAGATAATGATAAGTTATATACACCGTCATTATTACAAGCCATTGTTGGATAATCAAATAGTTGCGGTGGGCACGACATGCAGCGTGATTGGGATAATATAGAACCGTGTTCAGGGAATTGACTAGCAAATCAATTAGGAAGAGACTGGTGGAAAGACCTAGACGCAAATGGGAGGATAACATTAGAATGAACCTGAAAGAAATAGGATGTAGTGAGGTGGACTGGATATAACTATATCCGACACCTTATTTCAGTCGGTAGTGTGTCTGCACTGAGCTAAGGGCCTCGGGTTTGATACCCAGCGTGACCAAAAAATGTATCACTGGTGAAAATAGGGTTTTCCCTTTCACAGTGATGAATAAACGGCTGGAGGCTATATGTTGTGTATGTTCTAGATTAAATTAGTTAATAAGTCGTTTTCTGATATAATCACTCGGTTAAGAAAGTGCACGTTAAATCCTTCAAATAAATTAAATGAAAATGATATAACTAGCTGAAGATATAGGTGGCGTACTTTTGTAAGTGTGGCTTTAACTTGCAAGTTCCTAAAGCCATAAAGTAAGTAATATAACTTAATATTTTAAACATGTTAGAATATTGTAAAGACAGTTCTTATTTACTCACATTTTTTCATTTATAGCAAAACGTTAACATCAAACCCATCTAAGAAAAATATGTATAATTGTTTTTATAAAAGTATCTCTCTAAATGGTGGCATTTCAAACCTATTTTGTCTTTAATTAAATCAGACAGAAATAGGCCATAAGTAAAGGAATGAATATCTATTCATGTAATCTTACTACACACATTATTATTCATGATTCTCCCATTTTAGAATACATAGCTAATATAATAAACTACTACCTGATGAATAAATAAAGGTAATTAGTTGAATTAAATATTATTTCCTTATTAATAATTTGGAGGTATAAGATTAATAGAGTAAAATATTAAAATATATATATTAAACCATAATAGACATAATTTATCATTTGTTTTATCATGGGAGAGCTAAAAATAATTTATATATATATATATAATTTTGTACTTTATTGTAAATGAGCACAATATTTCCAAAAATATACAGTCAAAAGGATTAAAAGCATAGTGCACTTCAGTCGCATAGTTGTATGAATATGGCGAGATAAAAATATATGTGATGTTAAAAAACTAATCATAACAATTTTTGTTTGAGCTAACACATATTTTAAATGTGTGAATTTCTTCTAATCAAGTTTTAAAATCACAAATCTCTGCAATATAATGGATTAATAAAAAACATAAGTTAAATGTTTAATTAACCAACATTTTAACTTATTTATATTTAATTTTATAATTAATGTAGCTATTTTTTTAACATATCATTTTATTATGTAAAAGCGTTTCAGAAATTTTAAATACAAGTAATATCCTGAAATATTTACCTTTAAATTGGTTAAAATAATGTAAACCCTTATCAGGTAAATGGGCATCCAAATTTCTAAAAGCAGATAAAAATTCAATGTTATTTAAATGAATACATATATTGTTTTTAAAATAATTTTCAGGTGTTAAAGTAAACCCACATTCATAATCTAATTTTATACCTAATTATATTTCGTCTTTAATGAAAATAAACTATTGCAAATTGTATACAGAAAATATGTTTACAAACCAAAGGATACGGTGTAGTTAAAATGTGCATAAAATAGATATTATTTGAGAATTTCCCTATACATATTTACAAAATATTTTAAATTTATTTTTATAGCTTATACCTTTAACGATGTAATGTTATCATTAGTCTAATTTTTTAAACATTATACTTTTATAAACATAGTCTTATTAAATTATAATTTTAATTAGAATACAAGCATAAGTTAAAATATAAGTAATAGTTTATATAAATATTGATTAAGACAAGGTAAAAAAATGCATATTTATAATTAGATTTATTCACATCCATATCATCATCACTGCTCATATAATTAGAATTTGTTTGAAAATATGTTGGATTCAACATAGTTAAAAGATTGGAAATGATTCGTCTTTTTATAAAAACTAGCCTATATTTTGAACAAAATTCAAAAATTATTTTTCTTGATAAATCAAACGAGTGGTTTTACTCTAATTTCAGGCTTTGAAATCAGTTTTTGACAATCATAAATCCCACTACTTTAAAAAAAACTATTCATTGCCTGTGCGAGCTATCCACAATTAATTAAACTCTTTGGGTAGGGAGGAATAAGCTATAATTTTGAATAAACTTATCCGAATTTTCGGGAGGAAGATTGTAAACATTTTCCTCAGTACATCCAGCAGAGATATGACTTACTTGTTACTGAAAAACCATACTAAATGATATTTAGGTTTAGTCCCTGTGGATTTTAATAATAATTATAACCTCTGGATTGAGACCTTTAGGTTGAATAACCATGAACTAAAATGTAATTAATGACAAAATAGATATTACTATGGAGAAAGCTATCGATTGTACAATTAATTGTATACAAAGGTCTAAATTATCTGTATGTTACAGACATAGTCGCATCAATATCTCATATCCATAAATTTCAAAATTGACACCTCGACACGGGAATTGAATCCAGGACTCTTTTGCTAAACACCAATGGTCTACCACTGTATAAATTGGTCCGTACATATATTTGAAGGCCTGTTATATTAATATAATCGTTCAAGAAAATAAACATTATTAGTAAAATTACGTAAATTACGTGATTTTAGTCTCCTAATGCAAAGGTTTCCACTTTTACTTTTATTTATTGTCATAAATACGTAATTACGTCTATAATGACAACATCTATTGTTAATATGTTATCTTAAACTTTAATTAACAAAATTAAATTTCTTACAAGTTGTAAATAATATAAATACTGACGAATATAGCGTAGGACAAAAATAAAATAAAACATTAATAAAAATGAATTATTTGCGTGAAAAAAGCTAAATTACAAAACAAACAAAGCACTAACTAGTTAAAACCCTTAGGACTAACGCCGAACCAACAAGAATTTGTTCGAAAAATAATAAAGAGTAAGATTACCTTCTTGAAAATGTAGTTCTTAGAAAAATAAAATGACGATCGTTTCGTCATTTTCTAATTGAAAGTTTAACAACCGAGGTCCCTTAACACCTTGAAGGCCTCGACCAAGGTAACCCCTCTTAGCCGCTAAGACTTGACGGACCTATCCTGAACAAGAGGCGATGAATAGTTTTGAGAGAAAGCTTCGAAGTGTCCCTCTACTGGGGACACCAGCAACCCTCACGTCCTCACAAACTTGTACACCACCCCGAACACAAGGACACTCACCAACACGAGCACCAGAGCCGTCACCACCTTTGCAAAAGCGTTCATCCCCGTGTCGGAAGGGTCCAGAGTCCGAGAGTTCGCACTTTGGTTACTCCGGCTGCGTTTACTCGCCAGGCCTCTTGCCAAAGCCGGGAAAGCCAGGCTCTGAGTGAAGGTCAGCTTGTGGATCGACTCGGAAAGGCTGTAGGGACCTACGCTCCCTCTGGCGGCGGCCCTCAGCAAGGCGTACTCGAGGTCTAAGGCGTCCAACAGCGAATATCTCGCGGTCATCGTGGAACTGCGGCGTCGGTCTCTGTCGTGAGGGTGCAGCCAAGGGTCGGAGGTTCTAGAGGTGGCGGCGGCAACGCTGGTCATGGAGGAAGTCGTGGAGGAAGAGCAGGAGGCGTGGTGGAAGGCAACGGTGACGGGAAAGTCCGCGGGGGGTTCTTCGAGACACACGTGCTCCGGAGACCCTGGGGCCCGGAGTAGGCGCGCGTGGTCCGGGTGAAGTAAGGCGGTGCTTGGGCGTCGCGACGAGCTAAAGGTGGGTGAAGGCGAGGACGTGGTGACCGGGGGTGGTGGTGGTGGTGGCTCGTGGATGGTGGGGCACTGCGTCACAGACCCGGGAGACGGGCTCACCTGAAACATACATGTGTTCTCAAGAGTACTTATCAAAAATACCGATTTTAAAAATATAGTTGAAAAATTACACCCGGACACGGGAATCTGACCTTCAGCTTATCGAACCCTTTTTCGATCATTGATCTATCAAGGTTGAGGCCAGTGTCATTCTTTATCTCTCTTAGTCCTAGATTGACATAGTAAAAAAAAATATTGACTGTTGACTCATTGACTTTTTAAACTGATATCTACCTTTATTCCAAAATATTACTATTGATTCGTCCAATATTGTAGATAATTCAATTTCTTTCACTTGAATCGACGATTAAATTTTAAATAATCATGATTTTTTGGTGATATTTACAGAAAGTAGGTTTGTTAATACAATCCTATTTTCATAAAATTCATGTTGACACTTTTTGTACCTATGAAACATCGAACACCATTTTAAAATGATTCAAATTAAATTCAGTTAAATTTGGCAGGCGTTTTTATAAAATGTTTCTATGGTATTCTTGGGTATGTTTGCCACCCTGATTGTGAAAACAGGTTCTCTTAACAGGTTTCTATATATAATTCTCCACATGTTCAGTAAGCTTCACGCTCCATTAGCGGTTTGAGTTAAAGCTCTTGTTACCCCATCACGTATACGAGTGCCAGTACAGTATTAGTTTACATAGCACGTGCTCTATTTTTTTGCTTGGTATACTAATGTATATTTCAAACACAAAGTAGTGTGCAAGAAGCACGAACATGGAAAATATAGGTTGATATTAAATTTAATCCCACTCCGCTAGTTAACAAACCTACTAAAATGGTCTAAATGTGTTTTATATATGTGGCGTACAGACTATAATTATGAAGTACACATATATACATAATTCAAACTAATTCAATATATTTATAGGCATTGTATAAGTTCCATCCTTAGAATTAATGAGGAAATAAACTTAAAATATATCATGCAGTATAAAAGACGTGAAATAGCTTGTCTAACATTACGTGCAAATTCTTTCTCTTTCCTGCAGATATAAAAGCTAATTTTGAACCAAATTAGCAAGCAATTATATTTTAATGGTACATTAAATCAAAAAGTAGCCATAATAAAATGTGATATATTCAATTCTGTTTTCTCGTATTAAAACTTAGGTGCCAGGAATTAAAAAAGTGCGTTTAAACATTCCATTCCAAACAAAGTTTTATAACTTTCATTTTTAAATTCAAACTATATAAAATTGTAGGCCCGGAATAAATAATAATAACAGGTAGAATGAGTATGTAGTGATTATGAAAGGCTTTAAAAATTACTAAATATATTTATTTAAAAACTACTGTTTTTAGCTAATACATTTATTTACTCGTTTCACTATGCTGTTAAATTTTATTCCTGCATACATTTTTGAATATATTAACTTATGAAATTTCAATCATGAATTTATTAAAAATAGAAATTAATATTAAAATTAAATTTTAGGAGGTTTTACATTTTCTCCGAATCTATAGAATAACAATCAGTACTAATTGTGAACTAATTTAGATTATTTTGTAAAAAATACTAACCGTAAGAAAAGAAGAGTAATAATTAAGTGTGTAATTTTATAAATGCGTCCTATTTTAATGTATTACACCATTAATCATATTTTAGCAAATAATTTCAAAAGTAAATTCACTACTTGGGACATATATAATGTTCTTTGAAATTAAATCAATATTTCCATTACCTTCGTGTTGATATTAAATTTTAAAAAATTTAGATAAACTTCAGAGCATTTAGTCATGATTGGATTTATAAAACATTGAAAAGGAAGTTCCCTTGTGGTGTTATATATTTTAAGATAAGTAATCCACTACCAAATGAGTTACTCAGGTCATTAATTAAGATGTTACAGCTCATCATATTAGTTTTAGCCATTTCGATAAGGGTAGTTAAAATATATTATAGAAATAGGATAACGTGTGCTAGACATTAATATTCTTTATCAGTGGGTTCAAGTATTAAGGGATTATATTTGGGGAGGGTATTTAAGATAAAGTGTATCAGCATCATCTTGGAGAAGGGGTTGCGATAACCACAGTAATCACTCAAATGTGCAACTCCCCCCCCCCCCCNCCCCCCCCATTTCATTCAGCTGAAATTAAGATTTCGACCTATCCACCAAATATATTTTGGGGGCCTAGCGTTCTATACAACGTGAACACCAATGTAGGTTTAAACATTAATAATAACTGGGCGTATAACACGAACGGGTAATAAAACGCAATGCTAAAAAAAATAACCGGGTTAGCTCAGATGATAAAGCAATGGGACGTTAAGCCCAGCTTACATGTTTTTTAAATCGATTTCCCCATTTTTCCAAAAACAAATCACAAAATTATAAGAACAATTTCCTACAAACTGTTGTACATCAAAGTAATATATACTGTGTGTTTTCACATATTGCGAAATATAGAAACAGAACCTAAATTTAATCACGCGAAGTTCACGGGAAAAAATCACATAATTAAGGTGGAATTGAGCGCAAGATAACGCCCATACGTTTACAGTTTTTATAACAAAAAACTTTGTTTGGCCAAAATAAATAAATATTGTTAAAGTATTTATGTTTAGTTTAATTTTCTACACATGGTAATCCCAAAAGTTCACGAATATGTCATTAGTATAATGGCATTTGACCATATACCTTTTTATATTAAAAGGAAAATTTCTGGTAAAATTCCTCGATGACCATGACATAAATTCAAGAACTGTTGAGGTTAAAATGTCTGAAATATTAAAATAAATGTTTATACAGAAGCAACATTTAAATTTTTTGACAAAAAAAGTATTTTGATATAAAAAATAAAGAACTGGGTTTTAATTTACGTTGCCTTCCACCTCATTTTAATTTTTTGAAATAACAATTCTTTGGGCCATATATTATTATTGAGTTGCTGCGCACAAACGGCGGGAAACTCACCTGAATGGAATCGATGCCAGAATCGTGCTGGACACTAAGATCGAAAAACCCATTGGCTCCTTCATCGGCACCAGGGAAAACAAAACTTTGACCGTCGGCTTCACCACGGGGCGAATCTTGGCTTGGCCACACCTGCACATCAACAACCGAAACAACCAAAATGTTGTTACATTAGCCAAAAATTATCTCTTCACAGTGATCCCAACCCCAACCGGATGAAATGAGGAAATAAATTGGCCACGTTAGTTTATGGTATTTTATCCCTCCAAATAAATAGGGCTAACCTTACATTTAACTTGTCCTTTTCACCTTTTCGCCATTTGATTAATCCGTAAATAATTTTATTATATGTTTTAATAAGATATGTCCTTTAAAAATGTATTTTTAGCCAAAGTTTAATATAGATAGAATAATAAAAAAATTATAATTAAAGTGGGATGGAAGCCAGCTTGTTAATAAATGTGCTTATAAAATAATATTTGGTCTGCATAGCATCCCATCGATTTGAGACTCAAAGTAAACAAATAAACATTGGAAGGAAAAGCTTTAAAGACTCGCTTACAAATCCCGCCTAATAACTACTTTAAAATTAAACTCTCATTTTTAAGTGTGTGTTTTATTTTAAATTAATATAATTATGAGCTTATAAAAAAAAGGGGGTTGACTTATTTTTACTATGCTATTAAATAAATTATTGATACAAAATATTAAAAATATTAGTTTAATAATTGATAAGAATAATGGAGGATATCAAATGAATAAAGAAGCCTAATTGTACTATTATCAATATACAACATATTGTCCTTACGTTATGAGCAGTGTCCGCAAAAGATTTTAATATTTTTAATTTAGAGTTTGAAATGAGGTGGAAAAGATAGTTATTAACTATTAGTACTACGCTTGTGTGATTTCAACTCATATTTTAGAGCAGGTAGTGCCATTGAAAAGAAACGTGTGAGTTTGATGAAAGATCTACTTAGTGTAAGCGTGTGATTATTTACTTCGAAGCTCAAACAAGATGGCATAACATACAAAAAGTGCACTCTAAATACAATAAAACAAATTAAATGTTTGCAACTGTCCAAGCTATTTAAGTAAGGCCTTGTGCCATAGGAGAGATTAGTCACCGGACCCTTATTGAAAGATTGTCTAGGTTCAAATCTCATTTATGTCAAAGAGTTTCACATTATAAGCGTGATTACAGGCGCTAGAGCAGTGGCGGATCCAGATAAGTTCTTGGAGGTAGTCCATCCTAAAAAACTATTGGACTTTTTTTTAAATCCATTAAAAATATGAAAAAAATGTGATTTTAAAGCTCGACACATATCAATTTAGTCTCTTTGCTTCACTGTTTTTAATGTACAGGTATTTCAAGCAGAGAAAAAAATATATTCCATGGTTATAAAGATCATGACCAATTTCTATTTTATTTTTTTAGGACCAATTAGGGATGTCTAACTTAAATTATTTTGATGGAGTAAGGATGAGGATGATAAAATTTGGGAGGAATGCACCAAATTTTCACGGAGAGATAGAGTGGAAAACCACTCAAGGGTAAACCACCTTTAGTACTCTCAGCCGGGGTTTGAACCCCTACCTCCTCATTCCAGAAAATACCAATTTGACAAGCAAAATTTGTATTCCATTTGTACACCGATGCATGTTAAACACCATTCTCATAAGAATACTAATTTTTTGTGGCGATAATTTATACACGAGACTTTTATATCGTACACCCGCATCGGTGAGAATGCAGGCTAAGACGTCAACCTCATCTGGTCTAATCTTAATTTGAGGATAAATCGAGGGGTTTGAATCCACGTGGGTTTATTTAAAGGGGCCCTTTCCTTCAAATAGTTTTCAACTCTCTCTCACCGCAAATTCGGATACATTTACTTTAAAATCATACCATTCAAAAGATGCGGATAGCGCAGACATTGGTAGTTGTATACGGTGAAAGAATATATTTTTAAAATGTCGTTCAAGGCCCTTTCTTTAATTTTTTCATTGAAATAAATACTAGATCCGTCAATGCATTAGAGCAGGCCTGTCAAACTGTCAGCACATGGGTAAAAGGTGGTCCGACCCACGATTCAGTATGTCCCATGGACCTTAAGATGAATCAACCTACAATGTGGCCCTATTTTTCTTATCAAGGTCGTAACCACTCAAGGGCCTCTTTAGTGGTCACATGGTTTAAAGCATTACTCTCACAATAGACAGGACTGCTGAAGATGGGGAGGTCGGAGTTCGAACCCAGTCGAGTGTACTGAAGGTTGTTTTCCCTAAATCGCTTCCCACATTTCCTCCACGGAAATACAGGTACATTTCATTTAAATTCAACCTTCTTAATTCTTAAAATATTAATGTAATTTTTACATTTGGGAATGTTAAACTTAATTAATATATAATTGCATAAAAATTAGTCTTTATATAAAGGTATTTTTTTAAAAAAAAGAACGTTCACAAATATTTCTGGAAAAAAATAAAGGGTTATTTAGATCTTAATTTTCTTATTTTAGTGAAAAGTTTCTAAATTGTAACTCTTTTTATTAAAATTTTATCAATATTGCTTTCTTTTTTTAAATGTACTATCAGTATTTTAAAATTTTAATGTGGCCTAAAAGATCAAACGAGTTTGAAATACCTACGTTAGAGCCTAAGATAGTATATTGAAATAAAACAAAGTAAAAATAATTATTACTATAAATATATATTGATATATTAATAATAGCTATATAACTATAATATTATATTCATACCTTTTTAAAATCTTGGATAACGGAATTAAACCCGTATCCAAGTGTAATTTTTTCAAAATTTATGGATATGATATTATCTTACGCGTATCCGTACTAAAGATCGTTTTGATCTTCCAAGATAAGACATGTACAATCTATTTTTATTTTTATCGCCGCTTCTTACCACCTGTTGAGGTTAAATACGCGTACATAATAATCACTCTAATGGACTAGGGATGAGGAAAGAAGATTTTTAGAGGTGATCTATTTGAGTTCGCCTGGAAGGAGAGTGGTAAACCATTTGGGGGGCGGGGGGGACGCTCTCAGTAGACCCAACCAGGATTCTAACCCTGATCTTCAGCAAGCTTTTCTAACATGATAATGACGCCTTATACCGTTCGGCCAATGAATCGCGTTAATTAATTGTTCAAGCGTACGCTTTCCCCATAAGATATTCTAATAATAATAAAATGTAATAAAAAATAAAAGATAATAAAAAACTATTAAAATATTAAATGATAATATTACCTGCAACAAGGGCAGTGAGCACGCAGGGGGTCCAGATGTTGGTCCGGCCTCCTCCTCGTCTCCTGATTCGTTACTGCTCGCCTTAGCAAGGTCGCCATCCGCGATGCCCGCTTCACACTTGCTGATCGAGTTGGCGCGACCAGGGCGGACCGCGCTCCACAGTTTCCGGAGACCAAGGTCTCGCAGTGGCATCTGAAGAAGGGACAAAACGTCCCTTTTTTAATTTCTCTCAACACCTCGGAAAGAAATTATTATGATCGTAAGAAAAAAAATTCAACTCAAAATTTTGATAAATGTCGACGTTTCATGTACCCCCTGAAACCAAAATAATTGGTACGGTGTACCTCACAGACTTTCTCCTACTTTTATCTTAAAATATTACAATTACTGAAAACTCTAGAGATTTGTGAAACAAAACAATAGGTCTATACATTATTATAGAAACATTACAACAAAAATCATAAATGAAATAATAAACTCTTACTTACGCTCTGGTATTATAAACTAGGAACACTGTTAGAGAAAAAATGAGCAAAGAGAAAAATCTCTATACGTCAAAGAGCATAAGAATCAAATAAATGTTCAGATTTAAAAAGTATATTAAAAAGTATATATATGTATATATATTCTTATATCTCAGAATACATTGGTTTTATAAAAATATATATATTTAAAATAAAAAAATGTGTATCTTTAATAGGACAACAACTATAAGCTATATCGTATCTGAAATGGTTGGGGGAAAATTAGGAAAATTGGGGAATTTCCCTAATTTAAATTACCCTCAAACTCATTTTCAGGAGAAAATGAGAATTGCTTTCTTGTTTATAATAATAAATAAACAGTGCCTGGATATGAAAATTAATCAGAATCGTTAGAGTGAATATAGAGAAAATTGATTGTTTTTAGGTGACCTGGTGGTCTAGGGGTAAGGTGTCAGACTTCTGTTCTGGCGGCCAGGGTTCAATCCTCGGTCCCGGCACAGATTTGTCTGATTACCAAACCTTCCTTCACCTCTGACAAGACATCTTGTGAATGTGGGGAATTCCAGGCCTCCACCGTGGTTCGGATTCCACGTTAAACTGTAGGTCCTCCATTTCATCTCACAATCACCCTACCATTACACATTAGCGTAAGTGCGTACAACCCGAACGGGTAGTAAGACGCGGTGCTAATAATAATAGTAATAATAATAATTGTTTTTATTTTTTCCCTTCGGTAAACTAGCCTTTAATCTAGGGTTAGATATCTAATTCCTAAAAACACCTCTGGGAAACCTTATGAAAGCCCAGATATTAAGTTTTAGCCCAATCGGTAAAATAGTTTTAGCTCTAGCCCGATGTACAGACAGACAGACAAACGGCATCGCAAAAACAACTCTTTTTTTGTTTCAAGGGGTCATAAAACGTCGAAATTTATCAAAATCTCGAGTTCGATTATTTTGACGATCACAATACTTTCTTTACGAGGTGTCGAGATAAAGTAAAAGGGGTTTTCGCAATGCCGTCTTTCTGCTTGTCTGTCCGTCTGTACCTCAGGCTAGAGCCGAAACTATTTTACCGATTGGGATAAAACTTGATCTTTAGGCTTTTCATAAGGTTCTCCAGAGGGATTTTTGTAATTCGATATCCAACCCTAAATTTAAGGGTAGTTTACTGGAGGGCAAAAAGAGAAAAAATCGATCATCTAGAAACTCACTCTAAGGATTATGATAAAATTATATATTTAAACACTATATATCATTATCAAAATCAGCAATCTAGTCTACTGAGATAGTAGTGCCTTAGACCATGCGGCCACCGAGGCGCTTAATTTCGTATTTAAAAAGTTAACTTTGCATACTCCTATATAAAATATTATGCTGTTCACTCTAATGTTCTGGTTACACAATGAACTAAATTATAACGGACATTTTATGATAATTAATCATGTATTTAAAATAATAATAATAAGGAATGGATTTCAAAAATAGCTTGATCTTATAGGCGCCCACTATTTTGAATCCGTTTAGGTATCTTACAAACTATATTATAAAGAAAATACGCCTTTATTTAAAGGTAACAGTACAAAAAAATTAATAAACAGATGGAAAAGCTTGTGCTATTTTTGATTTATTAATACAGAATGTAGGACTATATAATTTATATAATATGGTTACATATATTAAGCTTGGTCCTTTGAGTAAATACTTCCCAGGGCTAAAGGCTCAAATCACAGTTTCTAAAATGTTTATTTGAATAAAGCCGATTAAAAGGTTGGGTTTCTTTTCAAAAAATTATCATAAAATCTTATTCGAAAAATTAAGTTCCATTAATTTGATTTTCCCAATAACCAGAATTCAGCTCTTAGGTTTCAAATAAAACGGTGTAAATTTTCCCAACAAAAATGGTGGCCCGGGTTCGTAGTCGTGAAGCCTTATAACACAGTACTAAGGCTTTATAACAACATGTAACGCAAGGTCAACGTGATGGTAAACATAGTATATTGAAAACACACTCGAAAATACTGTGGCAATATCAAATTTATATACCGTGGGGGTAAATGCGCATTTACTATCCTTACTAGAGTTTAATCATTGTTCAATGAAGTTATACTGTTTATAGATGCTGTGAAAAGAATGTTTTTAAAATAAGTAGCGTTCGAAAATAATAAAAAAATTATTTTGTGATTATAACTAAACTTTCTTTTTCTTGTCTAAACACTTCAGTTCAGAACTGTCTGAGACGTCATTCTCGTGTTTAAAGTCTTCTGCTGATGACCGGAGATCGGGGTTCGTTCGAATCTTGGTCGGGTCTAATGAGAGTGTGATTTTCCCCTCATCTTTCCCACTCTCCTTTGTATTTTTAGAACGTACCATGATAGGGAATAAAAAAGGAAATGAAAGTAAACTAGAGCGGAAGACTTCACCTACGCAAGCCCTAGAGCTATTGACCTCTTCGATGTTCTTAATTACACGCTGGTCACATATGAGCCTCTCTTGCAGAACAGAGGCTTGAGAACAAACTACCCGGGGGAAGGGGGGGGGGGAGAAATCAATTAAACAAACACGTCCTATCCACGTGACTTGGTCTGACAATTGACCTTCCATTCTCCCACGTATACCTGGACCCTTCAGCCAATTCAATCTAAATTCTTCACATCTTTCATTTATGCATTATCTGACCCTTGAAAAACCTTTTAGGGAATATAAACAGTCACTGTAGGGTACTCAACATTGAGAAAAGTTACTTATCTAAGTCATAAAAAACCTTTTAGGGAAGGTAAACAGTAATCTTAGAGTACTTAACAATGAGATTTGTTTTAGCCCCACCTGTAATTACCTGTTCAGGCTAGACGCATATGTTCTCATTAGGCCTACGCTAATTTATTAGGGACTATAAAGGTTAAATTTAGAGGAAATGTAAGCTTATCTGCATTGAGGAAGCGTATAAAAC
>CABFOV010000062.1:167423-192557 GCA_902141375.1 Timema poppense
GGGGGGGGGGGGGGGGGACACCTCAGTACACTCAACCGAATGTTGAACCCCGATCTTCTTACAGTATGCAGTCTAGTCTATTACAAGAGTGTTAGCACATAGGACCACCGAATAAGGTAACATTGAGAATGTATACCAAAGTGAGATAATGTATAAATATATATTATTGCTCAAGTAGATATGTATCTACTTGAGCAATAATTTATTTATTTTGACCCCAAAAAAAATTTTTGCTATAAAAACTGCAAAAAAAAAGAACTGCCCTTAACTTGAATGTCCTCAACTCCCACCACTATATATTTAGCTTCCACCACTCAAGATTAATACCATATGTCAGAACGAGAGAAGATGAACACATCTTATGGAATACTAATACATAGAAACTTACATACTGGACAGTAAAAAGTTATTATATTAAATCTGAGTAACGACTTTGGACGCATCGGTGAGCACGTGGAGCCGTCCGGTCTGGGTTTTTTGGTGACGGGGAGGTCAAGGTAACAATCTTGTTCAGGCACTCTGTTCTTTTATGTATAAATTATTTCCTCCTCTCCCTCCAAACAAATGTGCATACAATTCCTCTAAACTCTAAATTATCTTTAATTTATTAGAGTAAATATGTGAATTTCCCAGACAGCCATTAAAACGTGGAACACAAACAAATTATTAATTATATCAATTGCATACGAGTTTTATTAACTTTTGTTTCCGGTAGTTAAAAATAAAGTATTATATATTTATATTTATACTATATATTATTTAATCCTGTAAAAATAGGCCTATAGGAGACCTAAGAAATCAACAATTCTGTTTCATGGTATGTTCCTTGATATCTACATTACACCCTCTGACAAGTCATCTTGTGATTGTGAGGAATGCCAGGCCTCCACCGTGGTTCGGATTCCACGTTAAACTGTAGGTCCTTCATTTCATCTCACAATCACCCTACCATTACACATTAGCGTAAGTGCGTATAACCCGAACTTGATGCTAATAATAATAATAATAATAATAATAATATATTACACCCAGGTTCAATAAACAGCGTTTAGATAGCTTAAAGAGTCTTACCTATCTAATTAGTTTTTAAATAAGCAAGAAAAGAAAAAAAATCTTAGGCCCCACATTCCCAAAGAAAGATAATTGTATCGATACCAAAGACCAAAGCATAACTCGATATCTAC
This sequence comes from Timema poppense, assembly GCA_902141375.1. Classification (NCBI taxonomy): domain Eukaryota; kingdom Metazoa; phylum Arthropoda; class Insecta; order Phasmatodea; family Timematidae; genus Timema; species Timema poppense. Next base: position 168,608 of record CABFOV010000062.1, read on the forward strand.
CACAAAACGCATTCATACCGACCACTCCACATCTTACTATAAAAAAAATCTACCTACTCCCGAGATCCAAAGGCTGCCATTCATATATCACCAATTTCACACATGGGCACGTTATCACGTGTCATTTTCAAAAAATATTTTCCAATGAATACAAAAAGAACCTCAGAACACTCATTTCATTACACTGAATCATTATTTAACGCTCTCATTAAAAGTGAAATGAAGATCTACTTTTCTTCATCTTTAATGATCGTTATTTTTTTTTAAATGAAAACAAAATGAAAAGTGAGTGAGAACAGTACAAAAATTAATTAATTATTTTTTTTATTTTAATATGAGTATGTATTTAAAGTCAACGTTACACTGCAAGCACTTGCGACCACTTGCAACCTTGTGTAGGATTTAATCGTCAATTGTTTACAAGTTTCAACTCGTGTTGACGTCTGGACAGGCAGGAACGCTTTTAAATTAAATTTGTGTGTTGACGAACTTTTTATTTAATATATTTTCTAGCTCGTGCAATAATTGCACATATAGTTCACAAACCACAGCTCACATTAACTTTAAATGGCTCCATTTCTATTAATGTTACGGTAGTTGATCCGTCTACTCGTGATCATCATGTTCAATGACACATGTGAGCAAATTATTTTAATTTTCATGAAAAATTAATAATCGTTTTGATGATTAATTGAAAACTATACGTGCTAAACATTATGTTTTCACTAACAACATAATTTTATTGGTTTTGTTTCACTGTTACCACCTTCATATCACGAGTATAAGGGTTTGAGATTTCAACCTGTAGCTCAAAAAGCAAAAATTAGCATAATTGTGGATTTACATGCTCGTCGAAAGACAATCGTAAAACTTAAATGTGGTCACGTGAGAAGATTTAAATCAATCACAATAAATCACCGCCAATTGCGTTTATCATTCTGCACTAGTAGAAACAATATCAGCTTTGTCCATGTCCCTATCAAAAAAATCTGCTCAGCAGGACTAATAAAAATTTCAAAACAAACAGACTCAATAAGTGCGCCCACAAAGAGAGATACAATCGGAAAACTGTGTCTACAGTTGTGAAATGATTATAAAGAGCTGGTTAAATTGAAAGCGTGTGTGTTGTTCTCGTATTGTGTGTTGATTTTTTTTCAATACACAATTAAAATGATTAGAAAAAAAATATCTAACGTGGAAATAATCACAAAGATCTGTTTAAACACTAGTTATTATTTTAGGCACCACGTTTTGTTACCTCTTCGGGATATACGCTTATGTACTAATTACGCTAATGGTTTTAGGAACTAGGAAGGTTATATTTATATGAGGTGTACCTGTATTAGTGAGGGGAGAGAGAGAAATAAAGAGAGAGTGAAAAACCATACTGGCTAAACCACTCTTAAAACACCCGACCAAGATTCTAACCTCGAGCTCTCCGTCATCGTCAGTCTAGTCTATTGCGAGAGTAGCGCTGTTAGACCATGCGGCCTCCGAAGCAGGTCACAAGAAAAATAATTATGTTGATAAGCAGCTGCTTTAAATTTTAGTTTCAAATCACTATGGATCAACATACACTAGTGCTAACGTGAGGATCATAACTTTATTCAAACAGATTTCACGCTAAATTTTCAGCAAAATGTGTGATCAAGTTTCATACTCCCAGCCGGCAAGATACTTATTTCTAGTAGGTGCGAGGTAGGAGCTGTGTTTTGTGTGCGTGTGTGTGTGTGTGTGTGTGTGTGTGTGTGTGTGTGTGTATCTGAACCATCAAGGATACATCAGAGTGATCGGTGTCTGTCAGGTCATCAGAGGAGGAATACAATTAGTATAACAATTTTATATCTCAACGAAACGCGATACAGATGAGATGAATATCATTCAGATGCACACCTACCCAATTATAGCTGATGACTGACGAAGACTAATTTGGTCCTGAGGGCAGCGGTATGGTAGAATGTTCTGTACATGACCTGACATCTGTTGGATGCTATTGACAGCTATTATTGGCACCTCTCTCATTTTATGCGTCACACGCACGTACCAAAACACACACACATACACTGGTCGTCTGCATGAACTTCGTAAGCATTGTTTGTTTTGAGCTTTATCAGTTTTCAAACAACGTATGTACTGTACATATAAACGGTACATCAAATGGATGATAATAGATAAGCATAATTCATGTAAATAGGGTAGTGGTTGACATCACAAAAACTTTAGAACGTTTACGGTGGGATTTAAGGGAATAAAAGTTAAAGTCGTTATTTTTGATGTTTTTAAAACTAAACTTTATTTTGTGAAAAAGAAATTCTTCAGTAGACATATTTAGTTTAATTTTCTATTCATTATTCCGCTCAATATTTTATGAATATCTATCAATAATATATTGACATTTGAAAAAAAAAATCCTTTTTAAATGGAGAGAAAAAATTCCTGGTCAAATTCAGTGATGAACATGGCAAATATTCAAGAACTGTTGAGATTTATACATGTAGAACATGAAACTAAATATATTTACTGAAGAAATATTTAATTCATTTTGGCTAAAAAAAAAAGGGTGTCTGTTATTTAAAAAAAACTGTAAAATTATGGCCCTTAACTCGCTTTCCCTTCCAAACCACTTTAATAGGGTTACTACTTTGTGAGGAGGTTGAGACTCAAGGGACTAGGGTTGGTTTTCTCTTGTGCTCGTATCGACATCCGATACCTTAGCTTAGTTGGTAGTGTGTTTATCTAATGAGCTAAAGGTCCCAGGTTCTATTCCTGTAACCACAAAAAAAAAGTCATTTTTGAAATGTGGGTTTCCTCTTTCACAATGATGAATTGATATCCAGGGTATGGGTTTTGTGTCAGTTCTAGATTTAAGATCGTCTATAATTCATGTACTGATATAATCAGTCGGTTCAGAAAGTGCACGCTAAATATCTCTAATAGATTTTCTTATGCAGATTCTTCTCCTATCAGTCACCACCCCAACCCTCCAAATGAACTATGACGCCGTTTCCATCATACAAGGGAATATCTATCATCGTGCATATAAGTCCTGAGACATTTCAATCCAACACCACCCAGGAGAGAACGGCGAAACTCCTGGCGACCACGGTAGGGAACAAACAATCAAGTAGCAAGGCTCCTATAACCCCCGTGGCCGTACCCTCTGAACGGGGTCGCTTGTACGAACACACATGGGGAGCTGGCCGAGGAACCCGTAACCACCGAGTATCTTCAACATACTACCCCCACCCCCGGCCTTTTCCTAGTCTTTGCGGGGAAGAGTTGAACCCTCCATAGTGACACCAGTATCACGAAGGTCAGAAACTCAACCTTATATATAGCTTCAACTTCCCGAAGCGTTGATCCTGAGTCGCTCAGCGGGACTTCGTGAAGTTGTCTGGACCAACTATCCCCAGCCGAGACTGAGTACTTACTACAAACTGCTTAGTACTGGTGCAGGGTTGCCAGATTAAAATTTTGATTCAAAGCCAAGTAATACTAGAAAAATGTCAGAAAAAAATGCCAAACAAGAACCAAGCCTATATGATTATGAATCGCAATATCAATACTTTGGAAATTGGAAGTTCAAGTCAACAGTCAATAAAAATTATACTTTATACTGCGTGGATCCTAATTTATGGCAATACATTATTAATAACAAATTGGAAACGACGGTACAAATAAAATATCAATATCCAACTAACACTCAAAAAAGGAGTATTTGAAAAATGAAATGTACATTATTACATTATGTTAATTTAAACTGAGCGTTGATGATAATTATATAAACTTAAGTTTGGGCTAAGCTTTTATTATATTTAGTTAATATATTGTGTAATTACATCATTAAAACGTATTTCTTAAGTAGGTAAAAATATTAGACAGCTGGCTAACTCTAAATAATATTTACTATTAATGTAATCTGGTGTCCGGGTCTACGATTCAACATATTGTATACCTCGATTTTAAAAGCATGGAGGCATGGAGACGTTTGTGTGTTGCCAATTTGGAGCAAAAATAGCTTTTTTTAAAAGAAACATTATTTTAAAAGAGGAGGGATGGTGTATAATTTTCGTGCAGTTATTCTAAAAGGTCAAGAAAAATGTTAAACAAGCCAAATCAATTCTTCATGCTAAATAAAGTGTACAAAAAAGCCAGATTTCAGGAATTTGGCATCAAAAATGCCAATATGGCAACCCTAGTACGGTGGGTGGGGATCTCTCGCCTTCCCCCACCCCCACACAGAGATGTAGCCGTCCAACCTGCCCTACTAGACAGCGGGCCTCTCCATTCAACCGGGGCAAGAACAACGTTGCTCGAGGCCGTAAACATAGAGGCATCCTGTAGCGATCTTGGGCGAATGAATCTGAGGCAGGCAGATCTCTTTTTCCCCACACTCTCCCATTGGGAGAGAATCCTTCCTGACTGATGTGTATACCGTCACGAGGGAAGGAGTAGACAACGTCTCAAACCAGCCAGCCCAGCCTTACCCTCACCTCATTCTGCATTGTGTAATGTGAATAAATACAAACAATATGTCAAGGTCACTATCGATTGAATTGCTGGCTGCGGAGCGGTCAAGGTTCGTGTCTCAGATGGGTGCCCTGGAGATGTATATCCTCACATAATTTACTAATATAGTTCTTACATCCTCTCTCCAGAGCCATAGCGCCTACTCATCTCACTATTTTAGCTAAGCCGTTAATAGAAGTTGTGTTTGACGTGATAATTAAAAAAAAATGTATAATTTAACCACGTCTTACTTCCCGCTAAGACTATTTGCATTTTAACACTGATTAAAGAAATGAAGGTAGACGAGAGGAAATATTTGCGTGGAGTGTGAATGAGAAACTATCTAGGTAAAACCGCCTCTAACCAGACGAGAACTATTTAATTAGGAAAAATTCTCAATATTAGATCACTTAACAAATTTTTAGACTATTCATTTGATTAAGTCATCAATTAATGTGGAAGTCTAAGGAATATGAATTAAGGGATTTTTTTCAGTTTTTTTTAACAAAACCTTTTTTGTCTGAAATAAATAAAATATGTATCCAGTAGAAATATGGAATTTTAACTTTCTTCCTGTCGTGACCTCATGAGCATAGCATAGATGAAAAACTTTTTAAGGACGTTGCCTAGCTATGACGACATGGCAGGTCAAGATAATTGTTAGTTAATTTACGTTCTATTCAACGAGTTTTGAAGATATATCGTTGAAACAAAAACAAAAAATTGCTAAATAGTTCTAAAAATAGTCATACTGTGTTTCAAAACTATTATTTTTAGCTTGAAGTAATTTTTTTGTAAACGAATGTTTTTATAAATCGTCCTTAACTGGCTTATTCACATAAATGGCATGTGGGAGTCTTCCTGCCAGGATGTAGATCAAAAGAGTTCTTGGAATAAAATTTTTATCTAGAATAGGAAACAAGAAAAAAGGTAATTTTAAAAAGTAAGTAAATGTTTCCAAGGTACAAATAATTTAGTGAGTATGTAAACTCGTCATAGGAAGAGGGTATGTGTTATCAGCTGTTAAACAAGCAATCTTGCAGGATCAACTGCTCATTTTCTTCCCTCTATCATTATTTTGTACACTGGCGTCTAAGTGGGGTAGTTCTTAGACTACTTAGATACGTCAAGCTATGATACAGCTCGCTTCGCAAACTAGCTTAGAAATCTTCAAGTAGGTAACGTTGTTAAATGAAAAGGAAAAGCTGTCAATAAATTCCAGGACATCTTTAATAAATATTCAAGAGCTGTTAACATCACCATGTGAAGAAAATTAAACTTTATGTTTCTACTTGAGAATTACTTGATTTTGTTTGACCAAAAAAAATAGTGTTTATATAAAAACTGCAAAAATACTGCCCTTAGCTTGTGTTTCCCACAAGCCACCTTAAAATATAATATTCTTCTAACAGGGATAAGTTAAATACTAATATAATGATTCATTGCTAAAGGTATTCAAGTCAACATAAGAAAGTATTCATTATAAGCGTTAGTAAGGTATATTTCTAAAAATATCTATACATTTTTACACATAGTAAAACTTCAAATTATCGCTCAACCAACAACTTCTTGACGTTGATAAAGTCCCTGGCATTGAAACAAACGAATATCTCAAGACTTCAAACACTCTTTTTTTTAACCTCGAACACGTCATTATGATCGATTACATTAAAATAGACACACAGCTTGGAGCGTCTGTTCAGTGTTTAAAGGACGTTATTATTAGACATTGTTTCTTACTTGCTGCACACTGACCTTGATGAAACTATTTTATACAGACGCAAACTAGTTACCGACATTAAAAACAAATAGCCCAGAGTATACATATTTTGTAAAATAAATCTAGTTCCATGGCTTTCTATAAAAATATTAATGACTTAAAAAGTGAGGATGATTTTAAAGATAAGGGATATCTACCGTATGAGTGGTGCTAACTGAAAGCTAGCAGAGTATTTTTATTGCAAAAATTGATTGAAAGTCACTAATGTGGAAATAGTTATTATTTTCTTAGTAAATACTATATTATCAATTAAAAAGTGCTATCACTGAGTAGGGCCCGGATTTTGATGACATATCATATTTTTATTGGTGCATCACATTCAATGTTCATAAGTAATTATTATTATTAGCACCGCGTCTTACTACCCGTTCGGGTTATACGCACTTACGCTAATGTGTAATGGTAGTGTGATTGTGAGATGAAATAGAGGACCTACAGTTTAACGTGGAATCCGAACCACGGTGGTGGCCTGGCATTCCCCAAATTCACAAGATGTCTTGTCAGAGGTGAAGGAAATGCTCATAAGTACTTATTATTATTAGTTAGCACCACGTCTTGCTAACCATTCGGGTTATACGCTTTAAGTACTAATTACACTAATGGATTAGGAAGGTTCAATTAGAGGACGTGAACCCGCATTTTCGTGGAGGGAGAGTGGAAAAGAAAACCACCCCCAATTCACCCGACCGAGATTCGAGCCTTGATCTCCCCGACCTCAGCAATCAAGCTGAACACCACCTAGCGCGTTAGCCAACTACGCCCCCGAGGTGGGTCATAAGTACATACATTCTGTTTATGATCTTTTGGTTGTAGAAATGTATATTATATAGGTCATTCTTAGGTGATTTTATTTTGTAATTTTGGAATTTTAAGTCATGTTTTCTTGGTTTGAATGTCATTTTTAAGCATTTATAGATATTTTTGAGCCATTTTAAAGCATTCAAGTTGATTAAGTTTATTTTTTAATATAATCGATGATTTAATAAATGTATAATTCTTTTAGCACACAGATTGTCGGAATGAGAAGATAATGCCGGCAATGAACTTTGTATCCCCTTTTCTTGTATTGTTGTAAGATACACATTCCTGTTGAAACTGCAACTAAGTTGAAGAGGGTTGCTTTGGGAGGGGGTAGCTATCAATTCTGAGGCAGATATATGTAAATCAATATTATATCTATCAAAATGAAAGAGTCAAGTTGTTAAGGATTCCATCGCATGGATCATTTTTAGTTTACATTTGTAAAGCACGCGTTTGATTTAGTCGTGTACATTTATTAAGACTCTTTTGTCATATTTTAAGGTCATTTTTTGAAAATTTGAAGTCTTTTATTTTTTTAGGTCATTTTAAAGGTAACTTTTTGATTATTTTTAGGTAATCAAAATCCGGGCCCTACTTTACCAGAAGTTCCTAATAATACTTTCCTGATGATTACTGTATATTTTGATTTAATGTATCTAATTGAAAGAATAAAGATATTAATAAAATTACTATGATATTTTTGCTTCGCATCTGTGGCAACAAGAGATATTATAGTGTATTAAATTATATTTTTTTAGCGCCACTCTTTACTACCCGTTTGGGTTATACGCTTATGTACTAATTGCACTAATAATTTAGGGATAAAAATGGTATATATATATATATATATATAGAGAGAGAGAGAGAGAGAGAGAGAAAATAGACCCGAATTTGCGTCGAGGTATAGTGAAACACTATTTTGAAAGAAAAAAAAACTCAGTACACCCGACCAAGATTCAAACCTTAATATCCCCATCATTGGTAATCTAGTCTACTGTGAGATTATCTCCTTAGACCATCCTTCCACCGAAGCGGGTGGTAATATTATTTTTTAGCATCGCGTATTATTACCTGATAATACATTTTAAAATGTTATAGTCATTTTCGTATCTTCTTGTAACTGGCCACCATAAGATACAAAATAAATCAATGTAGTTTTATAACCTAAGAACAGAGTGTTCCAACGTTTTTCATCCCAAGGGCCAAATTTGATTATCGGTTTGCACCGTGGGCTAAAGATGTATTTAGTAATCCCATTAACATAATATAGGCCACACACAACACTTATTATTATTATTATTAGCACCACATCTTACTACCCTTCCGGGTTATACGCACTTACGCTAATGTCTAATGGTAGGGTGACTGTGAGATAAAATGGAGGATCTACACTTTAACGTGGGATCCGAACCACGGTGGAGGCCTGGCATTCCCCACATTCACAAGTTGTGATTAACACACGTCTTGTCAGAGGATGAAGGAAGGGTTTGGCAAACAGATAGATCTGTGCCGGGACCGAGGATTGAACCCCTGACCCCAGCACAGTAGTCCGACACCTCACCCTTAGACCACCTGGTCACCTACCATGGTTACTTTCATTAGTTTGTGTTTTAATAATGTAAACACGCTTAAAATAAAAAATAAATAAAATTAAAACGTTTGTTGTGAAAGCTTTGACTGCCGAAAGTGACTAATATGGTCTTGCAGATCATATGGCTTAGTGAATGTGTCGTGAGAGTAGATCTGGTAGCTTTTGCTAGCTGTCAGCTACCATCACTCCTAAGCTTGATATCCTTTAAGTATTTAGAATGTTTATGGATAAAAAAGGTAGAGTCATGAATAATACTCATCTTGCATTAAGTCAGGATTTGGAACTTTGACTCTGAAGTAAGATTAAAGCATGTTATTGATTAACTAACTTCGTGAGCGTGTAAATAATGTAAATGCATTTATTTATACATATTTTAGTATATTAATAAACTAAATAGAGGATGAGCTCTAAAATGCTCGGAACTACATTTATGCTAATTAATATATTAAATTATAACTCAAAATATATAAAATTAGTTGTAAAATAATATATTTTAATTATCAAACGTGTTTAATTAATTAATTTTTAAAATTAATTTAAAATCTACTTCTGGATTGTAAATAAAGGGGTTGGTTAAGCGCACCTACGTATTACTACTCAGCTAACCATGTTTATTTTAACCTTGAGATAATTTTTTTAAATAATTAATTAAACTGAAGATGGATTTAAACACTAAGCTCCCTGGTAGACTCCTGTTGCCAGGTATTATTTTTAATATTCAATTTAACATATTTATAATGATTGGTCGAACATGAACATGGCAATGCTTCTGACACAATCATTATATTTTGATTTTGAATAACAAATTATTATATTTTTTCTTGAAAATATCCTTATTTAATAGTAATATTATTTTATAAGTTGGTAGTGAATCGCTCTGCCTTTTAAAAGGTCGCTTTTTTTTATATCTCGAGAGGGCCTTAGTTGTACTGTACATCTGGTAGACGCGTTTTGTTCTCTCCCACTAAATTGCTAATTAAAATTACATAAAGAAGAATTCTGAAGGGTGTTGCAATGGTTCTCTTAGGGTGCTGTAAAAATATGGATAATATTCTATTTACTTTTTTAAATAACATATTTAACAATACATTATTTTATTAGTTAATAATAATCAAGCATTTATATATTTTCACACGTTAATGTTTAATAAAATTAGTGATCCTTGTACTTAAGGTTTACTTAACTCATAACGCAATGATATAAGGACATAATTATTATCAGAGGTACTTCCACATTTAGGACTGTAATAAAAGTGTGCCACAATATAGTCATGTAGGATGTATTAAACATAACATATATGGGTTATAAAAAAATGTACCACAATATATATGGTATGTCATATAGTGAATATATCAAATATGTCACAACATATATGAGATATAATAAAAACCAGACTTAGATGCTGTCGCTAATAATTTACAAAGGTATTAGTTCAAATAAATTTAATTAATTAATTGAATATTGAGGATAAATATCGTTATGATAAACACTTTTACACGTTGTTTATACTCAATTTTGTCTGTTTTTACTTTAACGCACTTTTATATCTAAAATATTTACCTTGGCTATATGTATTATAGTATGAGTCAAATTGGTAAAACTAACATACATGACATAATACACAATTAATTTACAAACAAGTTTTTAACGAAACAAATCAAAGCTATGATTTAAATTCTTTATATGTATGAAATAAAGTGCATCAAGCAAAATATAATATAATTTGTAAGAAATAAAATTATACAATAATTTTAGTGAAACAAAGCATAAACAACAAACAACAAAAACTAACTTATATATTTACACACACACTTCAATATTTCGATGCTTTTATTACATCTCTATCAGGAAAAACTCGAATATTACTAATAATTCCTGAAGTGTTTTAAATTTTATGTGTGCCTTATTTTTCTAAAATGTATTCTATCATTTTATTTATTACGATTTAAATTCCTTAAAATTCTGTTTTAAGTGATTTTTGAATTAATTAAAATATATTACTATACAGGTAGCGCCTTCATTAATAAAATAACACCTGCTAATCTAAGTATTCATATCCAGTAGATCTGTTCATGCATATAAATAGCCATAGAGGGTTGCTGGATATTATTGATCCGAGCGTACTCTACTCGGGGTTACAAGCAATTCTGTAACCTTTCATGGTCTACGTATTTTAAATTACTCAACTATGTAAAACAGAACTGCTAGACAAGACGGTAGCGATACGAGTAAATGTACCATATAATGTGGCTTACATTGTTTAGCAAGAATGTTATTTAGATAAAAGTGAGCACATACGGTTTCATTACATGAAGCTAGCAACATTTTTAGTTCTTTTTTTACGACCGAGTGCTACTACTTGTTCATGTTATACGTGATCAACGTTGAAATATTGAATAACACTAGAATATTTGTTTATAAAATTGAAAAATATATTAAATATTATACTAAATATATTCAAAATGTTTAATCCAAACAGGGAATATTTAGTAAATACATCCAACGTCAATCGATGACATAGTTTATTTCATTTCCATGAGGAAACAATAGTACCACTCCGAGCTATTAAAATTATTACTTATGATAGTAAAACTACTAGTATAAGTTATTTTTATTCTGTTTGAAGTTATTTTAAGTTAAATACAATAAATATATATATATAAACGAGTAGATAAGATAACACTCATATATTGATACTTTTTTCGTACAAGACATTTTTTATATGTGGTGAATATTTACTAAGTGCAATTAATTAGTTTGGAATAGAATTCATGCCTGACTATATTCAGGCTATTTTAACTGTCAAATCATTTCTTAAAGTGACTATAACATCTGACCACATTCTTCATTACCTAATTATATGAATTGTACAACTCTTAAATAATGTTTTGTGTTGTTTATAGTCCGCAATAATAGTATACTAAAATATGCTGATTTGATTTGGGTTCTTTCAAAAGTAGACATAACATTAATGCTAAGGGATAGATTTAGTGCTAGACCCCCTCTTATCGGTTTGGAACATCCAGACTGGAACTAGCTAATATATTGACACACATGGATTAAAATTAATTTAAAGTTATTTTTGCACAACATATTGTACAATCAAATTCTACAATGTAAATTTACTAGTATATGTGTGATAATAGGAGAGAAACCACAAGCATCCGGACAGAACCAAACCACGGATTTTCTGATAAAACACAGTAGTGTAATCACTAATTACGCTACTAAGTTTAGGGATTACGAAAGTTATATTTAGAGAAAGTGTGCTTGTATTTTCGTAGAAAACTATTTTGGAAAACCACCTTCAATACACCCGACCGGGATTCTTACTTCAATCTCCCCATCCTCGGCTGTCTAGTTTACCACGACAGTAGCGCGATAGACCACGGGGCCATCGAAGTGGGTAGTTCACTCTTATTTAAACGTCTTAAACACCGCGCGGAGATTATATTTAATCTCCACTATGCTCGAACCAAAGCCTCTTGCGTAAGCGATAGTAAGCACCACTAAGGCTTTCAAATGTACTGTATTAGTAACTAGATGTAAGTGCCCGGAGTAGACCAAGTAAAGCTAGCAGGTTTGTAGAATTAATTTGTATCTAGGTTTGAGATTTCTCCTTGGCGAAACATTTTGATAGGAAACGAGTCTCTAATGTATTCAACAATAAACGCTGACAATGAACGGTTATTAATCGCACAAACCACGCGCATTAGTGACCGCATGGTCTAACTCGTCACTGGCGCATAAAAATGGATTGATGGTGACAAAGAAATCCAGGTTCGAATCACGGTCAGCTGTACTGAGGATTGTTTTTCTTAATGGCTTCTCATTCACATGAAAATGATGGTATATTTTCTCTAAAATTCTGCCTTTTTCATCGTTATAAAACAAGAGAAATTAATACACGCGTACATCCCAAACGTGTACTAAAACGCGGCGATAGAAAAAATCAGCACAAAACGATGAACACATAATTATTATTTTTTAATACCGCTTTTTACTAACCGTCCTGGCTTTACATTTATGTGCTGGTTAATATAATGTTTTTTGCGATTTAAAAGGCTATATTTAAAAGAAGTGTAACCAAATTTGGGTGGAGAAAGAGTGGAAAACCACCCTCAGTACACCTGACAAATATTAATTAAAACATCGATCTCCCCGTCATCGACAGTCTAGTATACTACGATAGTAGTGCGTTAGACCATGTGGCCATCGAAGCGGGTAGCGCGCAATTCAAATCTTCAGTTAAAAGTATATACAGAGTGGCAAACCCTCAGCTTTACTCAAGTACGTATGGCAAGAAGTTTTAAATTTATAGGCTTATTAGTTTTGTAGCTACCTGCACCATTGTTCACGCTATTTCGGTCGTCAGGCTTGCAATAAAGATAAAAAGTTAACGAAACTCTTATGGTACACATATGCAACGTTTTCTAAATATTATGCCAAGTTTAAAATTAGTATGTACCTTTGTTTTGAGGTTAACCATGACAGGGATCAAATGGTTTAAGACGTCAGGATCGTAATGTATATAAATAGTGTTTAGCAACAAACAACAAAGCGCCAATATATATTTTTTATTTAAGTGAGAGAAAAGAGTCCTCTATATGTTGTAAATAAATATGTAAGTGTTTCCAGCATTGTGCTGCCATCTACAGCTGTCCAAACCAACTACCATTTTGTAAAGGTCTGTTCTCCAATTAGCTACAAACATCCAACCACCAGAATGCAGTCGTTTGAATGTATTTCTGTCATTTGCTGATAAGCAACAAACACCAAGCGACACATTTTCACGCTTTTAGCTACTGTATTTGTTTGTCAGAGTATATTTGATTGATTCTTATAAACTGTGTAATCATTTTGTGCTACCAGTTGATTTATTTTGTTTTAGGAAGATGTTAATATTATTGTTTATAGAAAACATAAAAAATCTTATTGAATAGCTATTAACATGTCAAAACATTCAAAAGATTAGTAGACTTGGCACTTGCCACGTTTTATACAGAAGACAACCAAAATTATAATTTAAAGATATCAGAAAAAGTTGAAACATTAAGTTTCCCTGGCTTCTATTATATTTTCACACAATCTAACTTCCTACAGACATAAAGCTCAATAGTATGATTTTATGTTTTGTTTTATGTTCTTGAAATGTTGTAATTGCCTCATGGGCAAATATTGTGTCTATAAATATTCGTAGTTCAGTAACAAATTAATAGTTGTTGATAAGGCTTTGTCAATAGTTCTACAATTTGAAAAATTGACGAAGAAAACTTGAAACGTTCAGGAATTTTTATTTTACATAAAGTTAGAAATAATAACAATTAATATTCATGTAATAAAATTTGTTTTTGAAAACGGGAACTTACTATAATATACATAAAATTATCCTAATATTAGTTACATTATTAGTTTTTGAAATCAGGAATGTTCTTTAATATATGTATATATTATTTATCACCGCGTCTTACTACCCTTTTGGGCTATACGCCTATACACTAATTACGCTGATGGCTAGGGATGAGTTAGGTGTAAATGAGAACGTGCACCTAAATTTTCGTGGCGAGAGAGTGGGAAACTATTTAGGAAAAAAACACCCCCAGTGCACCCGACCGGGATCGGTCTAGGAGTGCATTTTGGAAAATTTGGAAAATGTTTTTGTTATGCATGGATGGAAGGGGTCACCGGAATAGAAGTACAAGAAATCAGCTCATGTCTATTGAAGCACATGGAAATGAACTTGTCCAAAGAGGTTGAAGAGCTAATCTTGTGGAGCGATCCACGTGGAGGACTAAACAACAATATTAATCTCACAATAATGTTGAATGTTTTATTCCAAAATCATCCAAGACTGAAGATCATCCTAATTAAATTTCTTATATCTGGCCATAGCTATCTTCTGAACGGTAGTGACTTTACTGACATTGAGAAAGCTCTTAAACACGTTCAAAAACTATATACAGATGAAGACTATCTGGAAATAATGAGGAAATGTAACCGAAGAAATAAAATGCAGGTTACAAAAATGAGTAACGGTGACCTATATGGAACAATTTCACTGGAAAATTTGATATCGAACCGCAAATTTGACAGTACTGGCCTGTAAATAATATGGTTCAAAATACGAGGAATAAAACCAGTTCAAGAGAAGCTATTTATTTTATATGTGAAAATGAAGAGTGATGATGTGATCTACTCTGAGGTGGACATTAGTAAGAGAGTATGTGGTCGTCTAACAGCTACAACATTTGCGATGGATAACCTTGACTCACTTTGACCTAATGGAAAAGCAATATAATATCCTAAACTAGCAGATATTAAATCAATCCTTCGTCTTATTCCCGAAAATTCAAAACCCTTTTATAATAATTTATTTGATGACCAAAAGATCGTTGATGATGTTGATGGTTATGATGGTAAACTTGACTTTTCCACTGAAATTATTTAAGTAAAAAGACAGTACCAATAAGAACAAAACTTTTTTCAAAATATTTTTGAAAACCTCATTGTTAATATTAACTTATATTATTAGACTCACAATTTTGAACACTATATCAGTGACATTTATACATGTTTGTGTCTTATGGTTTAGTTGACAAAAATAATTAAGTTGTTTTTGAAATTCGCAACACTCAACCAAGTGCCAAATGTTGTTTTTATTAAGTAAATAGCAAACTATGTATATTGGCATTGTAGTATATTAAAATATACCATTTCGTTATATATGTTTATGTAATTAATTTTATTATATAAATAAATTGGAATTTATAGTGAAGCATTTACTTTGAATTCAGTTTACACAGTTTAATCTTAGTGGCGCTTGGACCTTTGTTGATTGACGTTATTCATATGTAAAAGCACAAACTTAGGCTACCCTAAGTAGGCTACGTAGGTTCATACCACGTTTACATTTTATATGTCTTGATTTTATAAATTACATCGAACGATTATTACGTAGTTTAGGGCATTCGGCTCGCAATAGACGTAAAATTATTTTTTTTTAAATACGTTTGTGATGCCAACCTTAAGGATTTCCCCAAGTTAATAATAAATGGTACGGAATTCCCTCGAACTTTCTCACTCCATTGTTTAAAAATTGATATATTTAATCAAAACTCATAATATATGTGAAACGAAATAATTTTCACTAGCAAACCCGAGCAAAGATTGCGTTATACTTGACATTAAACATTTTTTGAATCTCGGATTTTAATTTGATGATTTTCTTTTTTTTTAGTCCTCACTGGTATATTTAGACAAAAAAAAAAGAGATCGATTTTGGTCTCACAAGGGTCAATACTTGGTATTAAAATTTCGACTTCCGGTTAAAGTTTTCGACATTTTTATCAGGGGTTGCACATCATATGGTTATAGCATTTTTATTCAATTCCTCATTTATAAATTTAAACTAATAAAAGAGGTAAATATTGACTATTGTGTCTAAAATGATACAGATAGATCATTGCTGTACAAACATTTCCTCTAAGAGGTCAAAGAAAAATGAACATCAACTTTTTGAGAGACTTGCTTGTCTACTTATTCTATGGAATTAGAGAATTATTGCGCTAAAACTTACAACTCTCTGTACAACTAAAGCTCACAAAATTGTATCAATATATTTGCAATAATTTAGAAACTATTAGCTTTATAATTTCAAATACAAGTTTTTAATTTTTAATAGTGCTACCATTTTGTAATGACAATTTATTTAGTATCTGTAATAGTTGCGGACTTACGAGAATTTCTGGTTCTGTGAAGTATCCTAAAAGTCATTTTCATAGGAAAATGAAAATAGCAATTTTATTTATAATCTTAATCAACGCCTAGATACGAATTTTAATCAAATTCATTAGAGCCGATTTAGAGAAAATCGATTTTTCTCTTTTTGCGTTTTATTAATCTACTCATAATTTTAGGGCTAAACAGACACACAGACATACGGTATCACAAAACAAACTTTTTATGGTTCGGGTGGTCATGAGACGTTGACATCCACCAACATTTCAGGTTAGATTTTTTTTTACGGTCGCAATACTTTACATTTAGTGTTCCTATGTCGATTGTGTCATGTAAAAGAACCCTGGAAGGTATATGAAAATACCATTCCCCGGAAAATTGGTAGGCCCTTTCTTTCTCGCTCATGGAAATGCTCGTGATATAATCAGTCAGTTCAGAGATTGTACGTTAAATACTTTGAACAATCAATATATATATATATACGTGCATATACGTATATATATATATATATATATATATACGTGTATATAATATACGTATATATACGTATATACGTGTGTGTATATATATATATACACGTGTATATACGTATATATATATGTGTGTGTGTATATATATACATAGTTTCCTCTAGTTCTCTTTAGACTTAAAATTGAAATATTTTCTCTAATATATATCTGGAGTTCAAGTTGAAATATCTTCTTTTATTTCCCCTAGGATTTAAAACAGATATTTCTCTTTTGCTTATCAAGCTATACAGAAAACAATAATACACTCTATTCATGTAGAGTTACCATTATTCACTGTGTGTAAGGTATCAGTCTCACAATATATTATGTAAATACACTTTTCAAAATACGCCCGAGGTAGGAAACTTCATGTTCCCTTGAATGCTTAAGGCCATTTTTATCTTTCTAGGTTTTTTAGTTTTGAAGTTATAATAAATTGGCTTTTAAAGAAAAATACTTACTTCTAAATTATAAAAATCTAATTTAAAACACCTTGGTAAGGCGTCACTTGTAATAGAATGAACTGCTGATGATGTGGAGATCGGGGATAGAATATAGGTTGAGTTTACTGAGGGTGTTTTTCTTAAATGGTTTTCCAAACTCCCTTCACGCAAACGAGGGTACACTTAATATATATTCAGCCTTACTCATACCTAACATATTAGCGTAATTAGTACATATACGTATAGCTAAAACGGGTAATATCAAGGCTGTAGCCAGGGAGAGGTTGTGGGGGGTAAAACTCACCGCGAAGTCTTATGAACAAAATATGTGTGGCTTTATTTATGATTCAAACAATATCAAAAATTAAGATTCAAATACAAATTAGGGTGCTGTGTTACCATAAAAAGACTTTTAGAGAGCTTTTAGAGGTGTTTAATATTTAGAAATTTTCCTAGTCTTCGTTCTTTTGGGGGTTATTTTACCATAAAAAAAACACTTCACAGAGCTTCAAAAAGTGTTTGATATTTATAAATTTTCCAAGCCTTTGGCAGCTAGGGGTTATTTTACCATGAAAAAATACTTCACAGAGCTTCAAAAAGTGTTTAATATTTAGAAATTTTCCAAATCTTCGGAAGCTAGGGGTTTATTTTACCATAAAAAAAAGCACTTCAGAGAACTTCTAGAACTGTTTATCATATAGATTTTTTTTTATTCCAGCAATTGGGGGATGTGCCCACCAATCTTTCCACCCCCTTGAAATTATTGGCTGGCTACGGCCTTGGGTAGTGTGATGTGTCGCTAATAACAGACTCGCCCTCAACTGGGCTAGGGGGTAAAAGGCTAAGGGGTTGGGTGGAAGGGTTATAACATCATTCAGCATTTCCGATGTATCCACAACATTGTGGAATAGTAATCACATCTTCCCGCGGTATCTTTACTCATAGTGGCTATAGTCCAGTCGATATTATCAATTAAAAACGTTATTGGCAACTAAATGACACGTGATAGTATCAACGCGTACTCTTAATTTGACTAGGCCAACGCTGTCATTTTTTACAATCCACCCCAACCATTGTCAATAAATGTGGGGGAATGGCATTAACCTATTTCTGCCACTAAATGTTCTTGAGTACCAAAAAATAGCCTTGCATTGGAAAACTATTGTGTTAAAAAAATCCCTTTGACGTATTTGATTTGTTTGCATAAATAAACTTAATTTATATATTTTTTTAGAAATTCCGTTTGTCATGATTTCACAACATATACTAGTTGGTTTTTACAAAGGGTATTTAAAAAATAATTGTATTTAATGTCAACACTTTACAAATATGTTTTTAAAGAGTGTTCTTTATTAAAGTCTCAATCCAAATTCCAATCAGTTTTTGAATTAGTTCCAATAGTGTGAAACTTGATTAAACTGATTAACACAACACACACACTTTTAATACTTGTTATTTACCTATCAACGTGAGTTAGAGTGGCCACTGATTGTAGGAAAGTAATCAATTTGTTTATGTATGGTTTATTTATTCTCATACTTCATAATAGCGAAGCTCAAATAAAATGGATATCAAACATTGAATGTCATTTATCAACATCCAGCATGGGCGATAAATAAATAAAGCGTGAGTTTGTCAGGAAAAACACAAGGAAAAGGTGAATGCGGTTGGAATGATAAATCTAAGAAATGTATATGGAGGAACTCATATGAGCATAGTCAGTAAAGAATAGGTTCTGGTGACCTGGTGGTCTAGGGGTAAGGTGTCGGACTTCTGTGCTGGGGTCCAGGGTTCGATCCTCGGTCCCGGCACAGATTTATCCGATTACCAATCCCTTCCTTCACCTCTGACAAGACGTGTATTAATCACAACTTGTGAATGTGTGGAATGCCAGACCTCCATCGTGGTTCGGATCCCACGTAAGCTGTAGGTCCTTCATTTCATCTCACAATCACCCTACCATTACACATTTGCGTAAGTGCGTATAACCCGAACGGTTAGTAAGACGAGGTGTTAATAACAATAATGAATAGGTGCTGAAGAAATGCTGTTTTAAAGGGAATCCAATAAGTTATTGAGAAACCAGCGTCTTACGTTGGCTTGGACATTTTGAAATGATGAGTGTTGATTGAGTGACGAAGCAAAAATATGAAGTTAAAGTTTAGGGATCAAAAGGAAGGGGGGGGGGGGGGGGGCCATGGGGGCCGTGACTAGGGCCCGTATAAAAGAAGAGTGCGAGACATGGCAAAAGTNTGACCCGTATACAAGAACAATGCTAAACATGGCCAAAGTATAATCAAAGTACAAGATACGTGCTAGGACGATCGATGAGGCAATATCCTAAATCTCGCCAAAGTCTTGTCCCGAGCTTTCTTTGGCTGTACTTTGGCCCGTACTTTGACAATATTTCCACAATATGGTGGTGCGCGCATATACGATCGAGACAGCTGTTTTCACGACAATAATAGTGGGTCTAAATGTTGTAGATGAATGTGGGAAAAAGAGAAATATTATGAGTTTTAAGAATAAAAGAGCATGTATGACTCTTTGTATGGATGTTAATGAAGCGAAGGGCATATACAAGGATAAGGAAATGTGGATAAAGCTAGTGAAGACGAGATAAGTACGGATTTTATTTTAAAGCTATAAGCACAGTTTATTGCCTACCCCATAAGGGAACGTCGTGATTATGTATGTATGTAGCTGGGTAATAAAATTCCGAGAATAAAATATTATGCAAATACTAAACATAGATAGATTTGAGTCATTTAAAATTTAAAATACTTTAATAGTTAATACATTTTGATAATATATTTTAATAATTTCAACTACAACAATCTTTTTTATGTCACCACGTTTCACACTGACCGTTCGAGCTATATCCATATAGACTAATTAAGCTAATGTGTTAGGAATAAGTACGGTTGAATTTAGAATAAGTGTAGCCACATTCGCGTGAAGAGAGAGGAGAAAACCATTTAGGGAATAAATTTCTCTAGTACGACTGACCAAGATTTAAACCCCAATCTCCCCATCACTTAGTCTATATTATATTGCGAGACAGACACCTTAAACCATTTTAACAGCCTTGGGTTATTAGTACTCGAATGGACTACAGTAGTTTGATTAGAATTAAGATATGTCCCTATAGGGTACGTAATTAAAAAACCATTTTAGTTTTGAGCTTAAACGTAAATAATAAACGCAAATTTATGTAAATACACAATTTATCAGGACAACACCAAGCCCGACATAGCCATGTGAGAAATAGCAATAGCTGATTAAGAACAAATACTTCCCTAATATTTTGATAGGATGGTAATTTAAGAACACATACACATTTTTAACTCTCAATATCGAAAAATTGTACGTATGGTATAAATAACTTTTTACTTTAATAACGTTTATAAATTTATATCGTGATTACATTCTAATCAATCTTTCTAACCATATTTTATAACGTATTTTATTTAAACTTTGTTGTTAAATTATTCGTCCTAAATTATTTGAGGAAATATTGTTTAATATTTCATTTAGGCTTATTTACGTTTGTAATTGAGATATAATTTGAGTAAATGTGTTTTTCTTTCTCAATTCCCCAAAACATCCACCACAAAAAACACAGCAGAGGTAAATATATTAATTTAAAATAATTTGTATCTAAAACCACCAAAAATTATCATTAGTATTTTCTATATAATAAAAGCCATGAGGCAGTGGCGGATTCAGGGAGAGGGTGATGGGGGCTAGCTTTTTATTTTTATTTATTGAGCATCGCGTCTTACTACCCGTTTGGGTTATAGTCTTAAGTACTAACTAAGCTAATAGATTAGGAAGCGGGAAGGTTGAATTTAGAGGAAGTGAACCCGTATTTTCGTGGGGGAAGAGTGGAAAACCATTTAGGAAAAACCTCCCTAGTTCACCCGAGCGAGATTCAAACCTTGATCTCCCCGTATTCGGTGGTATAGATCAACACTTATCTAGTGCGTTAGCTAACTACGCCACCGAGGCGGGGAAGGGGACTAGCTCCCCCCCACCCCTCACTTCATATAAAATTATCAAAAATATTGAAACCACTACTGTAATATTATAAAGAATAACCAACACCTCCCTAGCCCTATCTCCTACATGATCTAATCAATGACTCTTAACTCTGATTAATTATTTAGCTCTAATGTGCAGGAAAACAATTGGCTTAAAACTAAAACTCTCTATTAAGTTTAGTATCATAACCAATTATGTTAATTAAAGTACCTATTTTTTCTATTAATTGCTACTAAAACGTTTTATTATTACTATTATTATTATTTAGCGTTTTGTCTAGTGACAGGTCCATTCCTTCTGTCGGTGACCTTAGACCACCAATGCGCCCTGTCCTCTCTCTGCCTTCTCTTTCAGCGCCCAGAATGTTTTTCTTTTCTTAAAGTCATCTGGTATTTGAATTTTCTTTCCTCCCATACTCCTCTTTCCCCCAACCTTTCTTTCTATGACGTCGAGCAGAAGACAGCTCCTCCTAAGGATTTGACTGATATTTGAGGCCCATGTAATTTATATTTTATTACTTCTATTGTGAAAGAGACTTTTTGTTTTATGTTGTTTTTTTTAATTAAAATTACATATCTTTTAAACAATATGGTGTGTTTTCTTATAAGTCATATGTTTACTGTTATAATTATTACTGAAACTATTTGTATAAACTAGCAATATTATTGTTACTATTATTATTAGTATTATAATCAAAATTACTTTAAATAAAAATCTTGATTGATTAAAATTATTAAATTTATACTTGAAAGATACTTATGGAAACCAATTGCATATTCCCTCCTACTCGACAACCAGCCCTGTATCCACCCTTGCCATGTGGTGTATGTCTGTCTGCCCATAGCTGTCCTCAAACTTCCCGATAAGGAACAAAGCCGCCGAAACATCACACACTTATTACTTAAGTTTTGTTGTCACCCCCTGAATTATTAAATTAGATTTATTATTATTGCAAGGGGTTGTTCAAGGATGGATTCAATGCACCATGATCACGAGGATATAACTATGAATATAGCTTTGGCCTGTGAAGCATGGTTTTAAGATAAAAGCCAAAAACTTGAAAAAAAATCCCTTTAATGGCGTGTTTTTTTAAATATATATAGCTAGATTTAAATAAATACTAGGAAACAGAATTCGCTTGAAATCCAAAATTTGGTTTATCGGAGACAGGCATTTCCTTAAAATTACATAAAATAAAATAACATAAACAGTTTTGTGGTTGTCTATTCATTTTAACAGTTTATAGTTGTCTATTCATTTTTAACAGTTTATATTTAACTCATTTTTTTTTTCCTTTTTCTTTGTATTACACTCCTATTTTTATATTCCTAGGCTCGTTATTTCATGCAGTCTAGCCAGAGCTCATACTTTTTACATGGTTTCCTGCCCTGACATTCTAAAGGTGTCACTGCAATTCGTGACAGAACGGAAGAAACAAAACACACAACGTTGAGCAGCGGATCCTGTTTTATTATTTATGGGTCGGTGAGAGGATTATTGCATAGTAACCACATGCACTCTAGCATCAGTTAGAGACTATATCAGGACGTGATATTACAAAACAAAAATGAGATATACAAGAGACAAAGTCAGCCTCGCAGACTATGCCGCAACGTCGATCGAGTGGTCTTTGACTCACCTCGATAAGGTTCGAACAGCGGCTGGGTCCATTTAAATTGGTTTTCTCCGTGTGATGTTCTCGGCGGTTTTTATGGGCATCCATAAACTTACCACATGTCTGCTGTTTACATCCCGCTGTTTATTTATCAACTCGTCACATGCCATTTCCAGTGAGATACTCATCGACTCACAACGCCCCTTCCGTACCCCATAGTCATGGCATCTATGCACGTCATGCTAACGCAAATATCTACCTAGATTAGTGTGGAATGAACTAACATAACCTAACTTAGCTAATCTACCACCCAATATTAACCTATTCGAGTGTTCAAACTATGTATTCGACAATCATGTTAATGAGTATGGGAATTTTCCTCCTGAAATATATGCCAATATCGAAAAAGAACGTCCCTATAGAGGGCACTAAAATAAATTTATACTTATTTTTAATTATATCACGTTCTAATATGTATTACTGCAATATTTCTATTTTGCTCTAAAAATGGAGTGTAGCAAGTGGATAGGTGTGGCAAGTTGGTAATTGTGGCGAGTCGATAATTGCCGGGTTTTTTCTATCTTATCTCCATTCTGATTTATAATTACATTTCTTATAAATTGCCTAACACATCCCTTTTCTTATTACACATATTGTTACGTGGTCTAAGGCGTTAAACTCACAATCTTCTATATTTTTGGTACTGAAGAGATTAAGATTTGAACATCGGTTGAGTGATCCTACGCATAATGATTTTATCAATGTGATGTTTCCATTACCTTCACATGCCAATAAGGGTGCACTTAATTTATGTTATCCTTATTATCTCGCCCTTGATTAAGTCACTAATTATTATGGTGTGGTGTTTATGTGGTAGTGTATTGAACGCGAGTTAAGGGCAGTGTATTTGCAGTTTTTTGG
>CABFOV010000062.1:192585-217589 GCA_902141375.1 Timema poppense
TTTTTTTTTTTTCCAAAATAAATTAAATATTGCTCCACTAAAAACATAAATTTTAATTTTCTTCCCATGTTGACCTCAACAGTTATTTAATATCTGTCACGATCATAGCGGCATTAAATGGGAAACTTGTTAAATGAAAAGAAAACGCTGTGATTGAATTCCAGGCCACCCTTGACTAAACATATCTATAGGAAGGAGAGTACTATTTACGCTGATAATATAAAGTTTGGTGTGTGTCGTTTATCAGTTAAGTTTCATCATCAGTCCACCTATGGAGAGAATTCCTAGAACACTTGTGCCTCCCCTTACATCTTAACACCCCCCTCCTCATACCACCTTATTTTACATTCCATCCCCAAACCTTTTCTTTGCAAACCACGTTAAGAATTAAACTTTCGACCCCACCAGACTTAGAACCAAAGTTTCGCTCAGAGATGGATATATATCCCATAGGTGCATCTGTGGGCACGCAGACTAAGCATCATGCTCGGCTAATCCAGCTTGCCAGTGATCAAGAGAACTTGCTTCTAATCCGGCTTGGGTGTAACGAAGGTATTGTAATTTTTTCGTAAATGTTTTCCCACCTTTTCTCCCCATGAATAAGGGTTGATTTCTTCTGAGCTATGATTTCCCCCCTTCCTTCCCCATTATCTTGATTAAAATACGTATAGCACGCAGGAGAGAAAAGACGAGGTAGAAAAAACATAAAATAAGTAGACCCCAGAAACTGTGAGACTGTGAGATTGGATTAACAAGAAGCTCCGGTACCATTTAAGGTGGGATATAAGGGGATGCGAGAAAAATACCAGTGTTTTAACACTTTTTATGGCAAAACATTTTTTTGACCAAAAAAATCAAATATTGCTCCAGTTCAAACATAGAATTTAATTTTCTTCACATAGTGACCTCAAGATTTCTTGAATATCTGGAAAGGGTGTCCCGGAAATTAATGACAACCTTTTGTCTACATTTAAAAAGTTTATCATCTAATGCCGCTATAATAATTATGGATATTCAGGAACTGTTAATATCAACATGTGAAGAAAATTAAACTCTACGTTTGTACTGGAGCAATATTTTTTTTTTATTTTGACCAAAAAAATGCTTTGCCACAGAAACTGCAAAAACACTGGTCTCCTATTGGGTCCACGTCCATTCCATTTTAAGAGTTTTTACATTACCCGCTTCAGTGGCCGGACGCTCTAAATGCGTCACTATTGATATATACTAGATTTTCGATGAGGGGGAGAGAGGGGTTCGAGTCCCAGTTGAAAGTACTAAGGTTGGATTTTTTTCAAGGCTTTGTTTTTTCACTTTCCCTTTACGCAAATGTGGGAACACTTGCTCTAGATTCAACCTTCATCCATCCCTATCACATTAGAGTATTTAGTATATATGTGCATATATACATATATAACCCAAACGGATAGTAAGACGTGGTGCTAAAAAAAGAAAAGAGAAAGCACAGTCATCCCCTCCCACCTCTAAATGACCTTCAACGATATTAAAGTTTCAAACACAGTAACTATAAAGAGGACTAAAATGAAATCTTACAGTATCACGTAACCATAACCTTTGTTTATTTTGTGGTTATTTCCTTTAATAAAAAATTAGCGACTAAAATGAAATCTCACAATAGCATGTAGCTTACAACCTTTGTTTCTTTTTGGGGTTATTTTCTTCAATAAAAGTTGTTTACGATTGAACCATAACAATCTTGCAACAATGTATGCACCCCTAAAAAATACGGGGTGTGGGGGTCAGAGAATATCACGTAGGCCATAGACTTTTAATCGGTACTTTTGTTAATTTCATGACCTTGGAAATCGTTGGCGTCTATAGCTTACGCTTGTGTTTTTATTGGTTTAGGCTTTTCTCCGTGCACTTCTGCTTCATTAATAATTGATGAAGAAACAACCAAACTTGGAATTCATTACATCATAGTGATGCCATGACCGTTGCATTAGTCATTGTAAAATTGGAACGAATACGTTTGATTGTTTTAAAGATTATTAAGTTTAACTCGATGACTATTAAACGACTTGACTTTTTTTTTCCGTGCCACAAAACTTTCTGTAAATGCATACGTTCACTGAAAAAAGAAATAAAAGCAGAACTTAAATTAATGTGGTCACGTTACGAGTTCCAAGCAAATAACAATAAATCAACATAAGCTGCGTATGTGATTCTGCGATAGTCGACAAAGTATTAACCAAATATGACAACCTACTAAAAGTGTTTTTAATATCTTAAAACTTGATGGGAAATAAATTGTTTATCATAAGTCAAAACAATGTTTTAGATGATAGGTTCGTATTATTTTACTTTTTTCTATATAATTATTACTATTACTACGGTTAAGATTATTTCTGACGGGTAGATAATAACGTAACAAAAACTAAATTTCAATTGTTACAGTACATGCATGGAAGGTCTAAAAAGACTATTTCTATAATAATTAGTTTTAAGTTAACTTTGTCCGTCACCTCAGTTCAGTTGGTAACGTGTTTGTCTACTGAGTTTAGTCCCGGGTTCGATTCCTGACATGGCCTAAAATGTGTCATTGGTGAAATGTGTGTTTTCCCTTCAACAGTGATAAATTAATGTTCGGGGACTGTATGTTGTGTCTATTCTAGATTTAAGCTTGTTTATAGTTCATGTACCGATATAATCAGTCGGTTAAGAACGTGACCGTTAAATATGTCAAATAAATTAAAATGAAATAAGATGGCATTGCAAAGCATTATGGGTCAACATACATTTCCGCAATTGTTTGAATTGCCGTGCTAATCAAGCGGATTCTTTTCCACTTTATTGTTGGAAACTTGTGTTGTTTTGTAAATATCAACTTTACGTAAGTGATAACAAGATTTCTATAGGTATGGGTGATAAGGAAATAATGAGAGGTGGAATAGAAATTTAGAAAATTTGGATGGGGGGAAAATGCGAAATTTCACGATTTTTGTGAACAGTTGAATGAGGCATAAGCCTGAATGACTAATGATCTGGGCTATATACACATTAACAAGACTAAAGAAGGGACAAAGATAGTATAATTTAGGTCAGGCATGTATAACCCACTGTCCACGGACCACTCGCGGCCCCCGAGTACGTTCTGTGTGACCCGCCAGCTCAAATTGAGATACGTACCTCAAATTGGAGAAGTAAACAACAAATTAGGTTTTTGTATCTGAAGTAGATTCCCATTAAATACCACGTAGTTTCCAGAATCTTAAGTAATGTGTAATGTATGTGTGGGTGGGTGGGTATGTGTATATGTATGGTGTCTGTGAATTTTATTTGTGTATTAAGTATTATAAAATCTCATTTAATTCCCTGGTTGAATCCCAAAAAACTTATATGGTCCTCAGTCGGGGAAAGGTTGATCAAGCCTCATTTAGATAAGAGTAACTGATTTTTCCTGGAGGAATGAAGGTTTTTAAGGAAACCACCTTTCCCTTTGAAGTGATTAGGATTAATCACCCAACTGACCTGTCACCTTCAAATCATATCAGAAGCGACTGATGGCTTGGTATGCTTGCCCACGTGTTTGAGTATCATTGGCATAATCGAGGAGCTTAGGACTAGTAGAGTGGTCTAGAATACGTGTACCCGCATTAGTGGGAAGAGAGTAATATAAAATAAAAGTTATGTCACTCGTTTCGGTGGCCGCATGATTTAAGGCGTCACTCTCACAAAATACCAGACTTTTGATGACGGATAGATCAGGGTTATAATCCTGGTCGGCCTTAGTGAGGGAGGTTTTTCCTAAATTGTTTTTCCCTCTTCCTCCCCGCTAATTTGGGTACACTTCCGAAAAACACCCTTAATACACCCGACTAAGATTCGAACCTCGATTTCCTCGTCATCGGCAGTCTAGTCTACTGCGAGAGTAGCGTGTAAGACCATGCGGTCACTGAAGCGGGTAAAAAGATAGAAATTTTTTCTTATTGCTAAACCTAATTGACTTAAGAGTAGAAGAAGTAATAATCTTCTTTAAATCATATTCCGAGCTGGGAATTCCGTTTTGAAGCAGGTAGTAGCAGACGAGAGAGATAGGCAGGAGTAATTTGCTCGTGTGATGCTGTAAGCCTCCCCCTAGGTGATGAGCTATGGCTATAAACTGGACAGTATATCAACCATATGTTTGGTAGTGTTGGCGAACTGATCTACCGGCTACAAAGTGAAACAGGTAAAATGTAAACACACGCTCAACTGGTTCGCAACAAATATTATTAGTAAAAACTTTTTCGACGCAGAAAAACTCTGACAAATACCAACGTTACTTTTAACGATACAGTTTAACTTTCATACATTCGCTGTTGGCTAAAAAAAAATCATTAGATCTACTTTCACATTTTAATGGCGTAGATGGAAATTTGAATTTCCTCCTCTGGACTCAGAACAAAGGGCTTTCTACTTTTACCACGTTGAATGTTTTTAATACCATATCATCGAAATAAGTTGAATTGCTTGCTTTAAGAACATTTTCTTTCAATGTTGACTATGGCACGCCATACAATTTATAGCTTATGTGGACATTCCAATTGTCTTGAAAAGCTTCTCTTACTGCTAACTCCAGTTGAGAAGAAATGTTTGACTTTTCAGTTTAAGTTTTTTTTGATCCACCAATTTTTTATAGCTGTGGGTTAAAGAAACAAGTAGATTATAGACGCAGTGATGATGATGATAGTAATAATAATAATAATAATACGAGTGTAACACCTTAGGCCACTCGACCACTGAAAGAATACCTTCTTCAACTTACCTTATTAGATTAAGTTGTTAAAAAAGGCGAATAGTCCAAGCTGATTGTAAGACGCTGTGTTAAGTTTATAAGTTGTATGTCGGTTCAGATAGAACAGGTTAAACACCTCAAATAATGTTCATTTCTTATGATTGTCCTATATGTTATTATTTCATTTTACATATTCCTATCTAAGTGTCCTATAATTCACCAACATTTTCCTGTCCCTCCCTTTTTTTGTTTTTGGTTTCCTCTTTTAGGAAGTTGGGTTGCACGTTTTGCACTCCTTCCTTATGAGTTCCGATAGAATGACACCTAGGTCGGGGTGATTGGGTGGTAGTGGTCGGTTTTCTTCAAAAAGCCGATATTACCTCTCTTTTGAATGGCAGTATTTTAAAGTGTGGATTGTGTTTTTCTTTTCATTGTAAAAGCCATACTATATTTGTTCACTTTCCTGTACCTTCTTTCAAATATAATACAATGATTACCTCATAAAGTGAGAAGTATTTTTCATAGTGAAATATTAAATAGTAAAATAAATAATAAGTATAATCTGTCAAAATACGGCCGCTACGTTTTAGGGTCTTCAAAGTGTACAGTGCATATATAGACTTTTAAAAGTGCCGAATAAAACAAAATATTACTTTTAAATAAAAACATATGCAAACTCAGTTACATACAATATTCATTCTCTAAATAAAAATGTTCTCTCAATATGAAAAGTTTTAAATAAAAGTTTAAAAAAAAAATCCCTAGTGAATAAAAGGTTTGTTTTATTGCTTGGTATACGAATTTCCTGAACAGGGTAATATTCGTGCCTGAATTATATGCCAATAAAAGTATATTTTCATCTTGAACGGGTTTTATAACACGTTCCATTGATTTTTTAGTTTGAATATTTTTTTATTTTTTTTTAATGTCACCTTAGTGCAAGTTTGTTTAGAATCCCATTCTACCCCGAACCGGGCCGAGAGATCTAAAGGGCTAGACACTAATTTATAAGTTACTTGGCTAATCTTTACGAGGATATTTTGTTTCAAATATTTGATTAGTAGGTTTTCTCTTGTTCTATTTTCACACTAATGTGGGTACATTTTCTATAGTTTATTTTACTCATACCTTATCTTTAGATAACGTCACTATTAAATAATTCAGTTTTTAAAGTTAGCTTTTCGTTTGCTGCAGGTTTAGATTCACTAAGTTGGAGATACATTCTGGCTTTCATATTTTTTGATGTCACTCCCTATTCTTTAATAAATTTGGTTATTTTTTATTATGTATAAGAAGAAGATGCCAAAGAAAACTATGAATATTAAATATGTGGAAAAAAGACCACAAGGGAGACCAGGAAAGAGAGGGTAGGAGCAGATAAAAGAGAATATGCAAGTGAGAGGAGAAGAATGGAAGGAATTAAAAGAGAAAGAATGGTAAAAGTATAGAATAAGATGGTAGCATTTACTAAATTGACTGGGTCACAGGATAGAAACAGTTGATGATGATGGTGATGAATGAATGAAAATGTATATTTATTTTTCACCACGTTACACCACTCATCCAGTCTATCCGCATTTAATTACACAAGTAGGGGAGGGGGTGATGGCGATATAATTAAAATTAAATGCCCCCTCATTTACGTAAAGGAAGAGTAACAAACAGTTTTGGGTTAAAAAAATAATAATACCTTAGTACTCACGGCCGTGAATCGAGACGAAACCTCCCCGTTAACGGCAAATCAGGCAATACGAGACAGATGCATTTGTACGTGGGGGCAGGGGGGAATATGTGAGGATTAAACACGCTAACAATAATGCGAATTTGTGTAAGTGTTACCGGCACTTTAAATTTTAATACTTTGTGTGCTATATTTATTTTATATTTTGCCTCTCAGCTGATAAACTCGAGGGTGTTCGTGTAAATGAACTTAGAGTGGGTTTTTTTAAATTATTTTTCTCCCTAGTCTCACGTGTATTTGCTCATGCTTGGCAAACAATACGCCATTTACATGCAGTTGGGCTAGCAGAGAAGAAAGAATACGCCGGCTCGGTCGAAACAAAACATTCTCTGCTCTCTCCCCGCCTAGCACTAAGCCGATAATTACAGAGCTTGGACCAAGAGGCTTTTACAGCTCTTAAACAAGGGATTGAAAATGTGAAGGTAAAAGTTTGCTCAAACCAGGGTATCCAAGAATTTATATTACAAAAAAGATAAAATTGGTGGTGGTGGGTTGGGCACTTTTTATGTGAGCGGTTGGTATTTGGGCGCCGTAGACTCGGCTTGAAAGAATACAGGGAGGATTGGGTACCATATACTCAACTAGAAGGAATACAGGGAGGATTGGGTACCATATACTCAACTATAAAGGAATACTGGGAGGATTGGGCACCATATACTCAACTAGAAGGAATACAGGGAGGATTGGGTACCATATACTCAACTATAAGGAATACAGGGAGGATTGGGTACCATATACTCAACTATAAGGAATACAGGGAGGATTGGGCACCATATACTCAACTATAAGGAATACAGGGAGGATTGGGCACCATATACTCAAATAGAAGGAATACAGGAGTATTGGGCACCATATACTCAAATAGAAGGAATACAGGAGGATTGGGTACCATATACTCAACTAGAAGGAATACAGGAGGTATTGGGTACCATATACTCAACTATAAGGAATACAGGCAGGATTGGGTACCATATACTCAACTATAAGGAATACAGGGAGGATTGGGCACCATATACTCAACTATAAGGAATACAGGGAGGATTGGGCACCATATACTCAACTATAAGGAATACAGGGAGGATTGGGCACCATATACTCAACTATAAGGAATACAGGGAGGATTGGGCACCATATACTCAACTATAAGGAATACAGGGAGGATTGGGCACCATATACTCAACTATAAGGAATACAGGGAGGATTGGGCACCATATACTCAACTATAAGGAATACAGGGAGGATTGGGCACCATATACTCAACTATAAGGAATACAGGGAGGATTGGGCACCATATACTCAACTATAAGGAATACAGGGAGGATTGGGCACCATATACTCAACTATAAGGAATACAGGGAGGATTGGGCACCATATACTCAACTATAAGGAATACAGGGAGGATTGGGCACCATATACTCAACTATAAGGAATACAGGGAGGATTGGGCACCATATACTCAACTATAAGGAATACAGGGAGGATTGGGCACCATATACTCAACTATAAGGAATACAGGGAGGATTGGGCACCATATACTCAACTATAAGGAATACAGGGAGGATTGGGCACCATATACTCAACTATAAGGAATACAGGAGTATTGGGCACCATATACTCAACTAGAAGGAATACAGGAGGTATTGGGTACCATATACTCAACTATAAGGAATACAGGTGGATTGGGCAATATATACTCAACTATAAGGAATACAGGAGGTATTGGGCATTATATACTCAACTAGAAAAAATACATTTGAAATTGGGCACCTTCGACTCATCTAGAAGAAATACAGAGGGATTGAACCTTGTCAACAATGGTTCATATGTACTAGTTTGTGGTGGCGAATTGTACAATCGATTTTTACCAGGTTTTCGTTTATATACAATTAGTGGCTTATTGAATCGATGACCACAGATTACACTGAAATGTATTCACAAATTTTTACTGGGAAAAGTTATGAATAATGAGGCCTCACTCAACTTCCTGGATGAAGGCTTACTCGTCAAAGACTTTCCATAGGTTTTCTTTGTTTAATATGAAGCAAAACGGCCCCCAAGCTCTATATCTATTTATTGCACCATAACACCAAGTAATAAATGAGTTATTATTTTTAACCAAAAAGAAATACTATTATATGCAAATTCTGTTTATCATGATGATGTAAACTAAGAATGATTGT
Source organism: Timema poppense (assembly GCA_902141375.1). Taxonomy (NCBI): domain Eukaryota; kingdom Metazoa; phylum Arthropoda; class Insecta; order Phasmatodea; family Timematidae; genus Timema; species Timema poppense. The sequence continues at coordinate 201,245 of CABFOV010000062.1, forward strand.
CACATAGCGACCACCTCAGTAGCCACATGGTCTAACGCGCTACTTTCGTGTTGGACTTCACTGCCGAAGACGGGAAAATCGGGGCTTGATCCAGGTTGGGTACACTGAAGATCTTTCTTCCTAAATGCTTTTACACTCTCCCTCAAATCGAATTTGGATGCACTTACTCTAAATTCAACCACCCTAATACCGAACACATTAGTGTAATTAACACCTAGGCATATACCCTGAACGGGCTGTAAAAAGTAGTGCGAGAAAAAAATCAAATTTTATAATATTTATCTACCGCACACACAGCAGGAAAGCTGGAAATTCGCTAGCAAAATCAGGTTTTCATTGTAAGCTACTAATTTTGCTGACATCCTGGGAGAGTTCCTCTGTCAAAATATGTTCAGTCGATTTCTCATAATGTCAACAACCTGAAAAGGCGCTATCAATCTATATATGAGATACACTCATATAAATATTATATCTGAAAGCTATAAAAGTCAATATTGTCCAAATTTCGTAAAATAAAATATTTCTTTAGAAAATACAAATTTTTCGGTCAAAATTGTTAACAATTTACTATTTTATTTGTGCTGTTTATAGCAAAACCTATTGATATTGTTCATCAAAGGTCTCATATAAATATTTCCCGACTTGACTTAATAATACGTGAAAGTAAAGCCAGCCACTTTTAGGTATGTGGTCTGTCAGACAAAAGTTTTTCCTAATAAAATAGAATCATAGATCTACTTTCACATATTTATTTGTCAAATAATGTGATATCTAGTGGTCACTTTTGACTTTTGAGAGACCTTATACTTTAAAACATCAATAAAACCAGTAAAATGTAATAAGTGTTGGCTGCAAAAAAAAAGTTCTGTGTTCTAAAAATTGCTTCTTATGAAGTATCTCCTACCATCTGTCCTTTTCTTAACTGAAGACACAAAAAAATGCCAGAGTCAATCACAAAAGAACGTTTTCCATCAGCGTAGGAACTCGGTCTAAGACACCTGTTGCAAAGTAAATCAATAGAGCTATCTCCAGGCTTGAATGTAGGTTATGCTTTTTTGTACCCCGAATCTAAAACAAACTTCTTGATATTTGTCAAACCATTAGAAAATAATAAACGATATATTTTACAAAGGAACGCATACACCTTTAAACTGATCATATATTTAATATTAAATTTTCCAAATTTATAGGATCACTTAATCTTTAAAGAGCATTTAAGTCATCGCATTCTCAAGCCAGAATACACGACAAAATACTTTTTATAATCTTGGTATGAAAATAAAACTATTTTGAAAGAACTAGTTTTCAAAGTTTCCTTCACCCTTTTAACATTGTGTAATACTACCCGCTTCTTTGGTCGAATAGTCTAAGGCATCACTCTATCAATATACTGGACTGGCAATGACAGGGAGGTTAGAGTTTAAATCCTGGTCGATTGTATTGATTGTGTTTTCCTTAAATTGTTTTACACTTTCATGTCACACAAATGCGAGTGTACTTATTATAAATCAACCTTTCTCACCCCTAAGACAGACTTTTCAAATTTGTCTGTAAAATCAACAATAAAATAGCAATACCGCTTCGGTGGCCACGTGGTCTAAGGTGTCACTCTCGCAATAGACTAGACTGCCGATGACGGGGATATCGGGGCTCGAATCCCAGTTGGGTGTACCGAGGGTGGTTTTTCCTCAATGTTTTTCCACTCTTCCTCCACGCATTCGAATAATGATAGAAACCTACATTGGTGGGCACAAGGACTAAATTTCAGACTCATCTAGTCTGAACTTCCGACCACAGGAAAGGCAGGATTTGAATCCTGGTTTTGTGTATTTTTTTTCCCCTCAAAACACTTTCAAATAAATAAAAATCTCCTATATGTATTTCAAACTTATTTGGTATAAAAATACCCATTACTATTCATGATCAATTTCTTATACTGTTAGGGGATGAAATCGAATGAGCAACTGTAAGCTCAGTTTATTTATATATATAAACTGAGATTAAGGTCGCTGATTCGATATATATATATATATATATATATATTTACACACACGTTATCGACTGAATCTTTTTGCCATACAACACTGACCTGTAAAAGGTGAAAGCAAAGTATTATTTTCATACTTGTCCCGCGTCTTACTAGACATCCTGGATACCCCCATATTTACGCAAATGTGCCAAGATCAGGTTTGCGTGGATTAAGAGTGAGAGATCGTTTAAAGGAACAATGAGAAGAGTTGGGGACGTTTAGAAATCCCGGATTATTTATTAAATGGTTTGATATTTTTTTAATATGGCTTTCACCAAAATATAGGCGAAAGCTCTAATCAGTTAAAAGGTTTTAATCTAAATTTTAAATTGTTTAAAAAAGTGTGATAGCTTTCATAAAACTCTAAAAAAAGATCCCACATTATCTTAAAATGTCCTGTTGTGAATGTGATCAATACAAACATTATTTTTAAGATAAAGGACGGCTTGATATAGGTTTTTAAACTTTTGATTCAATCTCAGAAGTACCAATGTCCACTTATTATGTAGTTGAATTGTTTTAAATAACTTTTAAAATAAAAATTTAAAGTTTTTATATGGCCAAAAAACTGCTAATAATTTCGCCTACATTTTGTTGAAAACTATATTTTAAAATATTAAACAATTTCTTAAATAGTGCCGGATTGCTAAACATCTGCAACGCGTCTCAGTGCTCTACCTTGTAACACCCCTAAGGCGAAAAATACCTCAGTACTCCCCATTCTGGATTCTAACCCTGACCTCCCCATTCCTGGTAAACCCGATGAGACTGATGGCTTTGCCCGCGTGCTCAATAGTGCGGTTAGTATGTTTACAGAAATTTGGAACAATGTTAACACACGTCAAGGATGTTTGCTAAATCTTTGGAGAAATTGTTTTGGTTGTTTGGTACGATTGAAGTTAGACTTTGCTCAACGTATGATCCACTTTGTGTGTGTGTTTTACAGGTTTCACCTTCCGTTCCCTCTCTGCCTCATGTTAGAACTTCCTAGCCCTGGCACACATGAGTCTTGGCAGACTGCACATTGCACGCAGGGCAGCCACATAAGAGGCGGAGGGTAGCCATACCACAGGAAGAGGTTCCGGCAAGGCACCATATATTGAAAATTATAGCCTGATTTTGAGATACGACAGAATTGTATCCATTCTGAATTATATCCATTCAAACATTTCTTAAACAAGCACCACAAACAAATAGTCTGATTTGTATCCATTTTCATAATATCCACAGAATCATGAATTGTATCCATTCTGAATGGTCTCCATTCAGATATTTTCTTAAACAAGCACCACAAATAAAAAGTCTGATTTGTATACATTCTCATAATATCTACAAAATCCTGAATTGTATCCATTCTGATTTGTATCCATTTATCCTACCTAAATCATACTATAGTCCTTAGTAAACTTTCAGTGGAACAATTGACATGACGCGTGAATTGAATAACTTCTTCTGGATTTAGATTCTAAGTAAAAACATAAAAATTAATAATTTAATTTAACTACTCATTTGGTAAAAAAAACAAGTTGACCTCGATAATCTTGGGGTAAAGTACTCGCCTCAGGACTTGATGTTTATGGGTTCAAACCCAGCTGTGGTCAACCGATTTTTCTTGAGCGATAAAAATTCGTGGAATTACTTTCTTCGGAGGGTAAAGTAAAGCAGTCGGTCCGATCATATCGATTGTGGCACATAAAATACTGGAAGGTATGTTAAAATACCTTTCTGGCAGAATTGGTAGGCCCTTTTGCTCTCTCTTATAGAAATTGTCATATGCTGAAACAATCAGTCGGTTCAGAAAGTGCACGTACCTCAAATAAATCAAATAAAAAGTGAGAAAGGAAGCAGATGATTTGAAAAAGTGAGTACCCGAGAAAAAGAGAAACCCATGGTAGGTTAATGCTATCATCGGAAGTTCCAGACAAAGTTTTTAGGAAATCATATCGACTGAATAGAATCCAGTTTGATGGAGTTCATCAGCTGATTGAAAATGACAATACTGGGTAAGAATGCAAAATTGAGAAACATATTAGTAGTGAATAAATACTGTGTAAAACTTCGTGATGTTGGTGCGGAGACAGGAAAATTGTAGAGATACTACAACCAAAGCGCAACACATTTATTTCTATACTGCGCCTGCGTTTTGACCAATGTGTGGTAAACTATAAACAAATCGTGTTCTAGAGATTATTCTCTGAATCGGCTTCCCCTCTTCCACCCCACCCACATAACTTAGGCTACGGACACCCCTCACACCCCCAACACTGGTAGTGGAGCTGAAAGCAGAGCAGAGCTTACAACTCAAACATCCAAAGAGTAATGGTGAAGGCCTCACAGAGGGTGCAGCTGAAAGTGGTGCAGAGAGGAGATAGACGCGTATAGAGAAGCTGGTTGCAGAGTGGACAATTCACTTTGTGATTTGAGACTAGTTGAGGTGGATGGTATGATAATTTATGCAAGCTATATTTAATGTAGTAAAGTTAGTTTTCCGAAACGTATGGTGAAACATTGATTTCTAAAGTTAACAGCAGAATTCCTGTTTGCCAGAACAATAAAGAACATAGAACATCAAAGTGTTTATTGAGATCCTCGTATTTTCAACAACAAAAAATGTTGAATATTTTTGAAGTTTTTCATATAAATTATTAAATTCTCCATAAACATCTTGTTGTTTGTTTATTTCGTGGATCTAGTCTTCTCTATGCAATGAGTTAATAACAATAAATTTTAAAGCTGTATTTTTAGCTAATGTCAAACTCTTGCTCGACATTCCGCGGTTGTTCAGAGACTGAACAGGTTTTTACGTGCTCTAATATTCTGTGGGTGTGTGTCGGGTGTATCGTTAGACGAAAGGGGACAAAACGTTCTCTGGTGGGATTGATGAGAACGTAAGCAAATATACGTATATCTACAGTAGCCCCACAGCTTCTTTGGTGCTGACTGGCAGCTGACGACTTTGAAAAGTTACCAGACCAAATTGTGTATCCCTACGCCGAGCCATATGAAATCTAATAGTTTTTCATTATTTAAAGTCTTTGTTGGAATATTCGAGTCATCCAAATTTATTAGTTTTACTTTTCATTTATAAGCATCGTGCTTGGTATCGATAGCTGAACCCGGAAGCTGGTAGACGCACCTGTTCTTGCACGTGCAGTCTTTCAGGGGAGGGGGAGGTTTTGGCGCGGACTACTGGCCAATCAGTGCCTTTGGTTTAGCGTCTGTGTTTGACCTTATCTGTAAGGAAAGCGTCAGACGCGGACATTAGCCGTTTAGCACGCAAAGAGTTAATTAACCCCGAGATGTTCTACCGGAACTGACTGCCGTGGACGAGACAACGAAAGAAGATGAGGTTGATCATCAAATCAGCTGACCGGAGAAGGTGACTGGGTACAAAAAGGGGTCACAACGTGGGGCTTCTCAACAACAGCTGATGACCAGAGATGACGGCTGTGCCGACTAGTTACACCTACAATCAGGGAATGGCAATAGTTTTTTTTAGCACCGCGTCCCTGCTACTCATCCGGGTTATACGCTTATGTACTAATTATGCAAATGGGTTAAGGATGAGGAAGGTTGAATTTAAGGGAATTGTTAGTGGAGAATGGGAAACTATTTAGGAAAATACATCCTCACTACACCCGACCGGGTTCAAACCACGATCTCCCGATCATCAGCAGTCTCATCGTACAAATGAGTATTGTCTGTGATGTAATATATATATATCATACCAAAGATGATTCTTTATATAAAGAAAAGTAATAAAGAACATAGGGAGGAAAAGTGATTTGGAAATCAAAGCTCCCAGATGATGGGACAAGGTGGTTTCATTAGAATAACTCCAGGTGGGGTATTAAAACCTTAAAAACAAGTTTGCAAGGGTTTTTACATTTGTAACTAAGAGGATTATTTTAACTAATATTGTCTTGTTTTCTAAATAGTTCATACAAATATATTGTATTTACTTTTTTTCTAGATAATCTAATTAAATATTTAACCTTGTAGGCTTTAGGATAAAATTGAGACACTGTACTACTGTAAATCTGTATTATCATAAGGATCAAATGTATTTTTATCAAAATTACAACTGCATGAATAATTTGGAATAATTTCTCACATAATAAACCAATTTCTACTATTTACGAGTGTGGTATAACCACCATCTATTCTGTGCTGATCTGAGCGAGTGTATCTTATTAATTCTTAAATGTATATTNATAATTACCATAAAACCCCACACTTTCTTATAATTAACCATTTGATAGTAATAAAGATAATTAAATTAGGCCTTGATGAATGGAAAAGAACAATGTATTTATCAGTTGAGTACTCTCAGTATCTTGAGTGTGTTAATATGTAAACTAAAGGAGAAACTAATATAATTGTATAAATGAAAGTTGAGAGCTAAGGGCCTAAAACCCTGACCACTTTACAGTGTCGGGTGTATCGTTAGACGAAAGGGGGCAAAACGTTCTCTGGTGGGATTGATGAGAACGTAAGCAAATATACTTATATCTACAGTAGCCCCACAGCTTCTTTGGTGCTGACTGGCAGCTGACGACTTTGAAAAGTTACCAGACCAAATTGTGTATCCCTACGCCGAACCATATGACTTCGGACAGTCAACATTTAGGTAGAAGTCAGCTGTGAGCTGTCAGTCAGCACCAAAGAAGCCACGGGGCTACTGTAATTATCTAAAATATATTACAAAGATTCAAAACTAAATTACATGTTAGCGCTGTGTTTGCTATCATGTAAAATGTTTTTAAAATGTGTACTTTAACCTATGAATCTGGGGATTAACTCACGAGTCACTCTCGTTAATAACGTATCTCACACCACGGATAGCACCTGCTTAAGTTTAGGTAATACAGCTTGAACCAGGCGTTGCAACGCTAAGGGCCTCCGCGCACTAGCGGCATCGTCGTGCGGCATGGCTGCGGGAAAAAAGAGATCGTGGCCAACAGTGTGTCCATGTCGCATTTGCTGGCTATTGAGTGCGTACAGTCAATCTCGCAGATGCTATTTGGTACCTCCTAAGTAAGTGTAAAGAAAAATAACAGATTTTTTACGCACCCTATCGTGAAGTATCGTCATGAACAGAGGATGATTAACAATTTTTTTCAAGAACTAAGGTCATATGTCGAAGTATTTTTAATTATACCAGAATGTCTGCGAAATCATTATGTGAACTATTAGATATACTAAATGATTCAATCATACGACAGGACAAACCCATGAGAAAAAGCTTCCATCCAAAAGAACAACTTATGAGATTGAAGTAAGAATAATTCATAAGGTTCCTCAAGAAAAATGTCATACTTTTTTAATTGGTTTCAATTCTAACAAAATTAAGTGATATTGGTTTTTTTTTAAAGGGGAATAAACACACTAGAGAAACAAAAGTTATAAGCACACATAGCAAACGCACGCTAGACTGGAGAGAGTGATTGGCTTCGTCACGGATTGTTCTTGCCGTTGTGTAATCGCCTGTTGTGCGCGTCCACCCATTACATTCTGTACAAACCACTGGCTTCCATGTCGCGTGTGCATCGCTCGTATTCTCATTGGCCGCGCAGGTGCGGTAGGATATATTTAGACTAGGAAATTTTTAGGTGGTGGTTCTTTGTTAATGCCGCCTGTCAATACCGCCCCTTTTTTAATATCTTCGTCAACGCCGCTATGTAGTTCTTAGGAAATCTTTAGACTAGGGAATTTTTAGGGAGTAGTTCTTTGTCAATGCTGCCCTTAAGAATTGTGTGTGTGTGTGTGTGTGTGTGTGTGACAAAAGTCAGACCTCAGACCTCATTTGTTAGTGTATCTTTTGGATGTTTATTAATTTGATTGCATATATATTGTTAATTCAGTGTAATGCTAACATAAAACATGGTTAAATGTAATAGAAGGCTTATGCCTTAATTCCGACATGTAAATAAATACAATAATAATAATAATAATAATAATAATAGGTAATACAGCTAGGGCCTGACTTCGAATCGTAATACGGTTTTCTGTATATTACTATAGAAAACAATGGAACCGGGAACGGTGAAACCAAATTTATCTTATTTAAAAAAATATATAATTAAATTGAAAAATCATTATTTTAATACCCGATTTGGTGGCTGCATTATCTAACTCGTCGCTCTGGTGTTAGACTGTATTACTGGTGACGGGAAGATAGGGCGGGGCCGGGGGGNAATTGAAAAATCATTATTTTAATACCCGATTTGGTGGCTGCATTATCTAACTCGTCGCTCTGGTGTTATACTGTATTACTGGTGACGGGAAGATAGGGCGGGGGGCGGGGGGGGGTTGAATCCCGGCTTGGTGTTCAGAGAGCATTTTATCATAGATGGTTTTCCAATCTACCGCCACGCATGTGCGGGTACATTTACTCTAAAATTCTATATTACAAATACCTATTTAATTAAAGTAATTAATATACATATATAGCCTGAATGGGTACTAGGATGCAGTGGGGAAAAAATAATATATATTTTTTAGCTTATTCCAATTTATCTGTTGTCAAATGAAGAATGCAAAAAAACCACACAATACTACTTCTGGATCGAACGTAATCTTGTATCTAGTTAATCGTCAGTAATATCTTCCAAAAAAAGACCACGTGTATGAAAGTGATTAATGTCACACTATTAAGAAATTTTACATATTTGCTTAGTATTAATATACTATCAACTAGCAAGACGTATAGGTTAAAATTATTTAAAAAAATTTAAAAGGGACAAAAAGGGTAAAAAGTAAATCCATTCAATTATTATAAAGAAGATTACAAAGAATTCAAAGGTTAAAAAGTGCGATAAGAGAAAAATTATATTTTCATAGAGTAAAAATGGTAAAAAAACGAAGTAAAAATTTCAAAAGAGCTAAAAAGATGAAAAAGAAAAACTAACTAATTGTGATAAGACACGGTAAAAATAAAAGTAGCAGTTAAAGGGGGCTATCCACACAATTCCGTATTTAAGGAACGATCAAAATTAATTATTCAAGTATACCACCTCAAAGGTTTCACAAGACTGAATTTAGGGTCATGGATTTTATTACTGGAAAGGCCGAAAATTTTAATATTGGTAAAATTGAGGCTGCCTCTTTCACAAGTGAAGAATTAACGGCTAGTGGTAGTGAGCTATCTATGTTCTAGAACTAAGTTAATTTGTAAGTCGTCTGATGATATAATCAGTCGGTTCAGATAGTGCGCATTAAATAAATACCTTGAGTAAAATAATAATAATAACAATAAAAACTCGGTGGTATTTCCTTAACCTGTTTGACGAAAACGAGAAGAAAAAGAAGAGAGAAGAACCTGTAGCGTAATGAAGTTAGTGAAGAAGGAGTTGAAATGGGAGAGGTACTTTTTTTCTAAAATTAAAATTTTTTTGTCTCCAATAGAAACTCACGCTGGATCCAGAGTCCTTGAAGAGATATCGCGCCGAGCACGAAGAGGATTTCCTCCTTTCTGGAAACATAATACCAACACAAGCATCAGACACCACAAGTATTTTCCCAATACGATTAATGGCGTTAAGGAGTTGGTAGTGGTGTAGTGGAGAGGTTTCAAGCAGCCACACGAATTTTGTGAAGTTGATTTACCTCGGGGAATGGAGGAAATGTATTTGGAAACCTTAAAAATGTATTTTTTTTATCACTGCTTCTTACTACCCGTTTTGGCTGTATTAGTTTTAACAGTAGTAGCCCCATGGCTTCTTTGGTGCTGACTGACAGCTGACAGGTTTGAAAAGATACCAGACCAAATTATGTATCCCTACGCTGAACCATATGATCTGCAAAAACATGTGTTTAGCAGCTGTCACTAAGCTGTCACTTCTGACAGTCAAAATTTAGGTATATACCTAAATGTTGACTTTCAGAAGTCAGCTGTGAGCTGTCAGTCAGCATCAAAGAAGCCATGGGGCTACTGTACGCTGGTATACGAGTAAATAGAGATGAGTAAGGTATAATTAAAAGGATATGTATCTGGGGGTGCGTTAAGGGGAAAAAAAGGAAATCATTCAGGAAAAAACACTCGCAGTACACTCAGCTGAGATTCGAATTCCAACCTTTCCCTCACTGGCAAAACACTTTAGATTATCCTGGCATTTAATCTGAGTCCCAATCGACGTGAGTCTTAACCTTTTTATTTCTCACCACGTTTAATTACCCGTTTGGGCTATATGTTAGATACGATAATGAGGATCAACAAAAGTAAATATGTACAGTAAAGGGGAAACCAGTGGAATATAGAACTAGGAGATATAAGGTTACAGTAAGCAATGACGTTCTGCTACTAAGGAAATAAAATATCCAAATATAACAGATGCAAGAAAGAAATTATAAGTAGAATAGCGCAGGCGAAGGACGTTTTTCATAACATAAATACATTACTATTCTTGACTAGCATGGATTTGGAAATCAAGGAGCGGTTCCTAGAGGCAATACTTGTTTGTAGCGTTATGCTTTTTGAATGTGAAACATGGACCATTGGAGCAGCTGAGAATAAACGTTTAGAAACATTTGAAAATTTGGTGCTACAGAAGAATGTTGAAAATATCATGAGATGGAGATGATATCAAATACAAAAGTGTTAAGGAAATCAAACGAAGAAAAGAAACAAGAGGAAAGGTATACAGCAAAGAAGAGTTAACATAATAAGACATATACTGAAACATGACAGTTTGAAGAAGATAATTTTTGAATTATATGTGGTAGGGAAGCATTCAAGAAGGAGATCAAGACTGGAGTACATGAATAAGATAACGAACTCTGTTGGCAAAAGAAGGAACGTAATTAATTAGCGTGATTGGCCAGGCAGGGCAGTAAGTTTCTCGTGGTAGGATGGGAGGGTGCTACTTCAAGGTCTGGTCCATTGACTATGATGTCATGGCCTATGTCTTGTCGCATATCGACTAGGCTGGAGTCCATTTCAAGAGCGATAAATACCTTATTTATGTCGCGGCTGTAACTTTTTTGTTTTGTGTTTTTATATGTCTTTAATTTTATTTAATTAAAACAAATTTTCTCATTGTTATATGTGTACTATACATGTCATCGATTGAATGTAATAATAATACCCGTAAATAGTTAAGTATAGTTAAATATAAACAGTAAACTCTATTACTAGCTTCTTTTTTTTAGGAATTTTCTAACTAAGGACCATTCTGCTTAAATGTTTAAAACAATTGAAAATACCATTTATCAAAATCAACAAACACTTGCACATTACATTGGTAGAATGTAAGTAAATTAATGATACAGGTAACCTTCAATGTGCATGTACAAATCGGCGTAAAAACTGTAAATAAAAAGATAAAAATAAAAATAATAATAATAATAATAAAGCACGCTCGCTCATTCAATGTGCATGTACAAATCGGCGTAAAAACTGTAAATAAAAAGATAAAAATAATAATAATAATAATAATAATAAAGCACGCTCGCTCGACCAAAAACTAAACAAATTAAGTGCATCGATCAGCAGAAAGCCTTGGCATCCTAGCTACCTAGAATGGCGTCGTAAAAGCTAAAGTGGATCATATTGTCCACCGTTATTTTTAATTAGTATCCATTCTCACTTGGTATTGCCTTCTTTCAGTAATAAATATATTGCTTTGAATTGTGTTTGTAAGTTTTCTGGTGTTAAAACAGCTGCATTTGTTAATTATAGTCTATTAGCTGTAGGTCGATATGGCTTGCTATTATTATTATTTTTTAACCCAAGTCAGGCGAGTATATATCACGTAGACGCATCTATTAACACGCTGATATATGTGTCAGTTTCGTCTGGTTGGGTTTTCCAGTTAAGGGGCAGTCCTTAAATTACGCAAAATTTTTGTGAGAAGGAAGCTAAATAATTATATTTCTAAGTTATATTACGATAGAAGCAAGAGCCAGGGGGTGGGGGCGAGGGGGAAGTCAGAATTCATCTTTAATAAGGGTTTTTATCAATGTTTTGGAGAAACTAAATATATATATATATATATTTGGCAGTAAATATATATTATATCTTAGGCATTCTCGTTTTACACTATGTGTTAAATACGCTAGTGGAATAAATATATTAATTATAAAATTTAACTTACATTAAATTTACTAATGATGTGTTATACCTAATTTTACTGCAACTAAGGTAATCTAAAATTTCATATCACTCACTTTATTGCTAATCTTTATGTCTAAAAATAATCAAACTATTAAAATAATTAATTTAGCAAATCGCGAAAAAGTATAAGATAGTGAAGGTAACTCTTACAATCTCTTACGTGGGGGATATGAAGGTGTCAAAAATCATGAATAAAAATCCTTACTTAGTTTAAGGATGGTCCCTTATGGAGAGATTGATATTAATATCCTGACCTAATATTATAAGTTGTTATTTTATGTTTTTCCAAACTCTCTCTTAACACCAATACAAGTACAATCCCATTCAGCCCCCTCTACTTATTACTGTGAATATACAGATGTACCGAACGAGTACTAGGACATAAACGTAAAGGCCCACGAACAAAACAATTTTTTTAAATTTAAATCCACACCCACCTCAGTGGCGTAGTTGGCTAACGCGCTTGTCGTGTTGAGCTCGACTTCTGAGGACAGGGAGATCGAGGTTCTAATCTCGGTCTGGTGAACTGGGGGTGGTTTTTCTTAAATGATTTTCCACTCTCCCTCCACGCAAATGCACTTCCTCTAATTCAACCTTCCCAATTCCTAATCCATTAGAGTAATTAGTACTTAAAGCGTATAACCCGAACGGGTAGTAAGAGGTGGTGCTAAATAATATTATTATTTAAATCCACGCTAGTAGTTATGCAGATTAAGTGTCAATTTAATCTTCTTTGGAAGGCTAGAGCTCTAATCCCAACTGGATGTACAGAAAGTATTTCTTTCTTGAGGGGTTTCCAACTCTCTCTCCACACAAATATGAGAACACTGCCTTCATAATTCTACTTTCTTACACCCTACCTTATTAGAGCAATTATTCAAATGCTTATATCCCAGACGACTATTAATTAGGACACGTAGCAAAAAAATAATAAAAGTAATTTCAGATCTGGCGTAGTCTTGTCGGTTGAAGTCGTTTGGTCTTATGAGCCGACCATCGATTATTCTTGTGCCTACTCTTCAGACAAAGGAAGCTTGATAAACTACGCAAAAGGCAAGGGTTGGGGTGGGGAATGGGGGAGGGGCAGTAGGAAATATTTAAAAGTAACACTACTGCGCATGATATGCACATGTCGTGACTGCCTTGATTTGCTTCCCATATGCCTAGTCCTCACGCACTCCGTGCATTTCTAAGAAATTGTGCACGCAATTCATGAATCACTGAAAGTTCTTGACCAGACTTATAAAGTTTTTCCGTCTAACTCTAGTTGCAAGTGTCTACTTTCAACCAAGTTTGTTATTGCACGGGAATAGGATTGCTTTGTTTTTAAAACATAAATATTATAAAACATAGTTGAGTGCTCAGCTTAACTTTGGGGAAAGGGATTAATCTACTGTCCAAATCGTTTTTAAAGATAAAGAATATTTATCAAGAATACTGTATTTATTAAAATATAATTAATTAATCATAACCATAACAATAATGTTCTGATATTTATTTGGACGTATACAATTTAGTGTTCAAGTTACACGTCCCCTTTAAATATGAAATTCAACTTATTAGCTAAATTCCCCGCAAAGATAACACCTAACCAAAGGCTGGTCATGGACTCTTGAGTCTAATGAGCCCATGGGCCCAAAGAACTGAGCTCGATACTGAGTCGTACTTGCCTTGACCTCACTACACATTTTTTCCTAAAATCAAAACTCTTCAAAAATACATCGCTATAAGTTTTAATGGAGAGAAAAATCAAAGGTTCTCCTGAGCTGGGAACTTTTTAATACTATACAGATGTCGTCATCGGTTTAGTGGAAAGGAGAATCAAGGGTCTTCCTGAGCTGGGAACCATTTCATCTTAGACATCCATCATCAGTTTTGTGGCGAGGAGAAACAATGGTATTCCTGAGCTGGGAACCTTTTCATCATAGACAGACGTCATTATCAGTTGTGTGGCAAGAAGAAACAAGAGTCTTCCTCAGCTGGGAACCTTTTCACCCTAAACATAGGTCATTATCAGTTTTGTAGTGAGGAGAAACAAGGGTCTTCCTGAACTGAGGGCCTCGTCATCAACAGTAAGTAGTCATAGTACTAAAATTTTGTCGCGTGTCACATCAAATGAAGTCCCCAATTTATAGAATCTTCTCAATTTCCAGAGCTATATCCTAAGAGAAGCTCTTAAATCAAATATGTAGGTCTTCAGAGCATCTTAATCAATAATCGGTACATCTTCTTTATATAGTTCAACTAAATTTTTGTTTGCGGCAGCTTGTTTGGATTTATTCCAATGCTGGCCGCAGTTCACTTTCCAAAGGGCACTGAAGGGATCGATATTCCTCTTCAATGAAATGTATTAAAGGTTAAGTTTTAATTATTTCTAATCATTTATCATTTATCATTGCTGCATCACAATATAGACAGTGATTAATTCACTAATAGTAAAAAAGTGCCTGAAGTTAATTGAGCCACGAGGGTGGGTATTGATTATTTTGTCCATGGGTAACTATGGTCGGCTCCACGAAAATTGATTCAAAAAATAATCAATAGCTATTGAGGGAAATGGTTTTAGAATTAACCTCTATCCTGGACACAAAATGACACTCAGCAATGTAGGAAATGGCTTTATTGTGCTCGGTGGCTCAGTCACGCCTGTGCCTTCACAATGTAACCATACCTATAATCACGAGTTTCATTTGGTTCTATGCAATATCACCCATGCACAGAATATAGCTTCAAACAGTGATTTTATCCAGTCTCGTTTTCAGAAAGTCATTCAATTTCTAAATTAACAAAAATAAATCCAGAGTACATTAGCATTGTACGTATAACAGGGTTTTTTTTTAATATTTCCTCTTGTTCAAAACTGTTACCAATGCTAACACCATGCCTCACCACTACTAATGTATAAGTTTGCAAGATGGATTCATCAGAGAGACATCGATCACATCAAAATAGGAATACAGAAGTTCTCATCTAGTCTGTATTTAAGGCCACCTAAGGAAATTAACGTTGTCACGAGACGTTCGCGGCAGCAAGAAATTATCCAGTGCAAACTGTTTCTATGCGTAGTTTCATCAGATATCACAAAGGAAAACCACTCAAACCACTATTTTGATATCATGTCACACATAAATTTACTTTGATGATGTCACAACTTAATACAGGAGAACAGAGAAAGTGCACAGGAGGGATAAACTACATATCAAAGCGTATGAAGATTTAGATCAAAAGCGCACCTACCCTTTGTATCAAATGCGCACAGGGAAAAAAATCTATATAAAGAGGCAACATGAAGAACATGTATTTTAAGCAGCCTCCTTACTCTTTACAATAATTACAATAAAATGATAAATCTACAAGGAATTAATAATTCCCTTACTCTTGATAATAGTTGTTTGGTTAGGCTAGGTTAGGGTGATAATTGACCAATTTACGAAACTCACGCTGCTTGTAATTTCTGAAAAATGTACATTTCTTGCAGTGTTGCCATTTCAGTCTACAAACAATGGGCTTTTTTTTAATTTTTTTCTGCGTATGGCATCACTGACCGGGAGAAACATGAGAAACGGTTCAGTCCCCTGTGTAGACTAGCTAATATTTTTTACTCGATACTTTTTTACCGATATTTTTACTGTTATTAGTACTCACACTCCGGTATCAGATCGGTATCGAAAGATGAGATGATATGAAGATAGTGAATATGGATGGAGCTGTGAGCCAGTGAGAGTCTTAAACCAAGTTTGAGTCTAATTTACCAACCCCTGGCAACCATCGGGATAAATCCCTTTAAGAAAAAACTACCCAATGTACCAGTCATAGCCAGGTGCGCTGACCACTACACCACGTGACCGGATGGCGCTTTTCATGCACCTATCTTGTGCGCTTCTGATATACTCCAAAGTAGGTGCACAAATTCTACACGTGCGTTTTTAGTACGTACCCGACTTATACAGTAATTGCAGTTTTGACTAGTTAATCAGAATACAATATTAACGTTACATAGTCAAGCAAATGCTAGATATTGTTTTGAAATAGCTAATAAACTGTTCTTTGATTTTATCGCAGTTGCGTACCAAGGGCCTACATTAAGTTTCAGACAAATACAATGTACACTACACCTAGTTCACCACCTTCACATATTACAGTATTGTAGATTTTATAAGAGGGGCTGTATCTCAAGGTCGGACTACTACTTTTCAGGGTGA
>CABFOV010000062.1:230659-283491 GCA_902141375.1 Timema poppense
ATTACATAATATGTTACATCATATGTTTTGACACCACTTGTAACACAACGTCATAACGGAAAAACCCATGGTCAAAGCCACTCGTTTATATTTAATTTAATTTTAAATTTATTCTAAAAGCCACAGTTAACATAATTTATAATTTACCAGATTGCGCCGTTTTTTAGCTGTTTATGTACTGAACAACGTTGCGCCACTGTTCTATTTAATTTTATTAATATTACTTTTTCTTCTATTTTAGCTCTCGTCTTGTGTTCATGAATAATTATTGTAGCAGCCAACTCATTTATGTATCCAGCGGTTAGTGAATGTTGGTAATATAAATTATATTGTTCGACGTCCAAAACTTATTTATTATTCTTTAAACTACAGGTTGCATTCAATGGTATTGGATAGTTAGTATTAATTTTAGGATTAATATTTTAGTTCAACTAAGCTCTTGTTTAACTATATTTGTATATATCCAAAGCAACTTTTTTTATGTCACATCGCTTAGGGGTCTTCCATAAACCACGTAAGACTTTTTTCCTTACCTTTTTAGCCCCCCTCCCTCATGTAACACCATGTATACATTTATCCTAGCCCCTCCTACCCCCCCCAACCTGTGTTACGTAACGTTTCTTACAAAGAATTAAGAATGTCATTTTTTCATAGGGAAGTTTTGTGATTCTAAAGAAGAGAGTTAAGTTTAATACTTCTTAAAATCCATTTTAAATTCTGATTATAAATTATTTCAAAAGTATTATTATTATTATTATTATTATTATTATTTATGCGGACATAAAGATGTTGAGCTCAAATTACACAGGTTCATGAGGAAAAACCTTTGCTATACTGTATTTATGTTATGGATGTCAGGTTTTCGATCTGAGTAAGAGCAAGACGGCACTACTGTGCTGACTAGGATGGCCCTTTTCTGTAGTGGCGCTACATGATGGTGTTAAAGTGCCCACATACGATGCTTGACACTGGGGGAACACATATTTCTTAATATTGTGCACTTTTTTATAATCATATTATCATCATAAAGCGAGATATTTAAACAATTCTATGCATACAACATTTTATAAATTATATTTTGGATTAATCTACAATTTTACCTCAGTTAGCTTATCAATACTTAGTCTCATGTTTTGTTCCAAACATCGATTCTGGATCCTGGCTCTACTCTCGAAAAAGACTAGATGGCCAATGAAGTGGAGATCGGGGTTCAAATACCTGTCGGGTGTACTCAGAGTGTTTTTTCCTAAATGGTTTTATAATCTCTCTCCACGTTAATGAGGGTAGCTTACCTATAAAATTCAACCAACCTTCCTCATTTATACTCCATTAGATAAATATAATAAAAAAATTACTAGAATAATTACAATTTGACTATACCATCCTTAAAAATATATACTAAAAAGGTAGAATTTTAAAGAACATACCAGCATTTGCATGGAGGGAGAGTGGGAAGCCATTTAGGAAAAACAACCCTCAGTAGACCTGATTGGTTTTCGAACCCCATCTCCCCAACATCGGCCATCTAGTCTACTGATAGAATGTCAATTTAGACAATGTGGCCACTGTAGTGTATGTATAATTGTTGCCTTTATATACATACACACTAGATATATCAGAAGGGAAAAGGTATAGGCTTAAATACACCTACCTTTTGAAAATAATTAATGATATTTGAAGCCTTACTTTTCATACCATTTTGTTGGTACGAGGAAATAACACTATTGATAGACTTCTCAAACTTGCCTTGAGATAAATTCTGTACTTTTTCTTCTTTCCATTTCACTACAACAACTTTTTGAAACTCTTCTACTTTTTTCTTTCAGGATATTGCTTTTTATACGCAAGAAATGAACAAGTCTCCTCCTTTTGAAGAAATTATTTTTGTTTTTGTACAAACACAAGCGATTATTTACGACCTATGTAAAATAATATGCAGTAGGAATCTAAATGACACTCAAACTCAACTAGGCCTATACTTATAAATTAAGGCCGCTTCGACTGACAGCTGTTATACAACTAAAAGCACGTGAGGGAGTCAGTAGATTGGATAAATTTAAACAAGTGTGGTGATTATAACCATGTCATTGTCATGCGCATGAAAATATGTGTTTTCGAATGTGCTTGGTGTTCGTGACCTCTGGTAGACATTAACACCTACGCGCGTTCGAAATATTAATGGGCAAAATGTAAGTACTAAACTGGCATTTTCAACAACACAGATATTCAGAAGTTATATATAAGTATGTTTATCGAAGGTGAACACATGAACAATAATATTATATTTGAACATTAGAACTTGAGTATAAGATCTGTGTTACGTAAAACTTTGATGTACCCCACTCTCTCCCCATGTAACAGCATGTAGACATTAGAGTTCCCCTTTGCCCCCCTCACCTGCCTCGGTGGCGTAGTTGGCAAACGCGCTTGTCGTGTTGAGCTCGACTACTGAGGAATCGAAACTCGGTCGGGTGAACTGGGGGCGGTTTTTCCTAAATGATTTTACACTCTCCTTCCACGCAAATGCGGGTTCACTTCCTCTAATTCAACCTTCCCAATTCCTAATCCATCAGAGTAATTATTATTTAAAGCGTATAGCCCGAGCGGGTAGTAAGACGCGGTGCTAAATATTATTATTATTATTATTATTATTATTATTAGCCCCCCTCATAGAGCTACGTGGTTTACGGACGACCGCTTAGTAGTTTTAGTACTAAAACATAATTATATAATTCAATCATCCATCGCCAAATTTAAGTTATATAAATCAAAGAGTAACAGAAACATGTTAAATAAAAATTTACTTACAAGCTTAAAATTATAAAATGCATGTAGTTAAATAAATTAGAAAGGTGAGTTATTTAAATTTTTAATGAGATTCATCATTCTATATCTATAACAATAGTTATAGACTCAAATTACAAGCCCAACATTTACAATACCCCTAAAAGAGTTAAAACATTATTTGTTTCACAAACTTTGACTCAATCATACCAACATCTACTAACAATGTTGGAGTTCAAAAAATATTGTACTTAAGTTTTAAAACTTACAAAATATATAATAGGTTTTTTGTCGTCGCGTTTCACTACTCCTTCAAGTTATAAACATGAATATTAGTTACGCCATATTAGTAAGGATCTGGCAGGTATAATTGAGAGGAAATATATACAAATTTGCATTAAGGAAGAGTGAGAAGATATTCATAATAAATAACTACGGTACACCCAGGAGAGATTCGAACTTTGAGCTCCCCGTCACCAGTGAGCCAGACTAAATGAGCTTGACATTTAAAATGCACTCATACCATTGTGGGTGTTTATTGGTTACTCTAACATCTAGCTGGTATGTTTTACTAAATAAGTAAATTTAGCACGAAGAATTATTAATGACTTAATCTCAGAGCAAGGGTTTAAAAAGGGTGGCTTAGAGAAGATCGCTCTCATAAATATGAAGATTGAATGTAAAAATAACATTGGAAAAACTATTTCTACTCCATCGATACATCTGGTGTCGGTAGTCAAACTCTGACCTCTTCACGGTTGACATTGTGCTATGTGAATCTAATGCCTTGGACCGCACGCCCATAGATGCGGTTCCTGATAGTTCCTGACCTGAATACATTTGCATGCTATAATATTTGACCAACCTATAAATTATTTTATATCAACAAATATCTGTACTGGTGGTTATGAAGACAAATTTGTCAGTCTTGTCTTGACTGTTTTGCCTGTTATTGGGAGGTCGTAATTTGAATTCTGGCCACGGACACTAAGGTATTATTTTATAAATAGTTTTCTATTCTCCTTTCACGCAAGTGCGGGCATATTTCCTCTAAAATGGTACCTTCCTTGTCCTTACTAATCAGGTTTTTAGCATGTCAATCTATAGGCCTACTTTAAGAAATATATATAAACATATTTTTATTACCAACATTGATAATAATTTTAATATAATTTTAGTATTTTAATAGATATTGATAATATATATTAAAATTACAGTGACATAACACATAACTTGAATTATAAATATATAATAATTATTTTATTAGAACTAATAGCTGTAAAAAAAGTTATTTCCAATCTAAATCAAACCTTATGATCGTTGTCATTAGGATGGTAAACGTTGAAAAATTGTCGACTTCTCTATTGAATTTTGTTCGAAAGAAAGGATCAATACTATACAAATAATTGTTTAGAACATGTGGCATGTTTTTCTCTACACTTAATATTGATTTCGCTCTGGCCTAACACGATAAGGTCTAAAAATATTTTTAAACGTTATTATATCTTTAGTAAATGTTTACTTGGGT
Organism: Timema poppense; assembly: GCA_902141375.1. Taxonomy (NCBI): domain Eukaryota; kingdom Metazoa; phylum Arthropoda; class Insecta; order Phasmatodea; family Timematidae; genus Timema; species Timema poppense. The sequence goes on from CABFOV010000062.1 coordinate 234,972, forward strand.
AGGCTAGTAGCGAGGCTTTGTTGAGTCTGTTACATTTAACGGCTCAGACTGCAGTTAGTAGCTAAGTTACTACTATTTTTTTTTTTAGAAAGCTGATTTAATGACGTCAAAGGAAATAAACACTTTCATGAGATGATTTGTTTATTTATTATTAAGTTGCTTTGCACATCATAATACATGTTTAGTTCCTTTGTTTTATATGGTATCAACTATTCAAAAATTAAGGTAATGAAACTTTCAAGAAAAGCGCAAAATGAGGGTACATCCAGTTTGAGAAAATGAGCTTTAAAAAGGACAAATAATGTTCAAATATTGAGGGTAGTGATTCAATGAAGAAAATATGATAAAATAACAATTTATAAGTGAGCGCTTAATAATTGAGACTAAGTGTTATCACATCCTGAAAAACATATTCAGGTCAAAGAACGTGTGCATAGAATAGTACTGTACGGCTCCGAAACATGAACCAGAACAAATAAATAAAAGGAGAGGCTCAGAATATTTGAATGCAAGAGAAGGATTTGGAGACCGGTGAGATATGAGGTAGGATACAGGAGAAGAAGAAAAAAATGATGATGAATTGTATGCACTGATGCAACAACCCGATATGTCTCAGAAGATGAAAGAAAATCGGATGAGGTGAGTGTGACACGTCTCTAGGTTGGGGCCAGGATGAAGACCAAGAGCATTACTGGAAGGAATACCAAATGGAAAGATACCTCTGGGGTCGACAAGGAACCAGATGATGGGACGAACTGTGGGAATATATGACGGAGCTGGTAGTGGAAGAGAGCTTATGGGACGAGTTGACGCAGGGCAGGATAAGGTGGAGTAAGCTGATGCGGTCGGCGCATGATCTTAAGGGCCCTGATGATGAGGCGGAGGAGGAGGATGGCTATAATGCAGGCCCTGATGGTGAGGCGGAGGAGGAGGATGGCTATAATGCAAAATAAATGCTTTGCTTTTCAACCAAAATTAAATCTTTAACACGCTTTGCACTTAGAAATAATAAATATATTCACGCTAAGCTTGCGTCCTAGTGTCATCACTTTGATGACATGTCATTATTATTATTATTATTTCTGTACACATATTATAAATTAGTTTTTAACTATCATATAATTAACACATAAGTATTAAATGTATATTGATTAATAAGAGGCTGGTTGTAAGAAAAGTCACGGATTTTAACTTCGCCCTAATCGATATTATTACTATCACTATTATATTTCTTTTAGTTCACCAAAGGCAATCCTCATGTGCACATACATACTTTTTATTATCTTCTGGCTGTGTAACTTTTTTTTGTAATTATTTAGTCATTTTTTGTCATTTTTGATACTTATATCATAATGCCTTGGTTTGGGTCATTTATGAGTAATTTTTAGGTATGTCTTAGTCATTTATAGAAATTTATACCGAATAAGTATATTTTGTAAACACTATCAACATATTTATTACGTTTCCGCTCTCATTGGTCGAGATAAGAATATAATGTAAGCCATGAACTTTGTACCTTCTTTGCTTGTATGGTTGTAAAACACACATTCCTGGTGAGACAATGCAACTAAGTTGGCGAGGGTTGCGTTGGAACGGGGTAGCTATTATTTCTGAAGAATATATTTGTAAATCAATGTTATATTTAGCATATGCAAAAGTTTATTTCGTAATGGATTTTATTTGCTAAGATAGTATCAGAATTCATTTGTAAAGTCTTTGGACTTAGTCGTGTACATTCATTACGAGTTTTTGTTCTTATTTTAGGTAATTTGATGTAAATTTGAAATTATTTTTGATAATTTTTAGATCATTAAAGTCCAGGCTCTGGTCATCACTATACTATAAAATTAAACGAGTGAAACCCAAACGAAAAAAAATCATCAAAGTAGAATATTTTCTTGCTTGTCCAAGTCACTGTTATTTATAATAAACCCAGCGTAAGTTCAGATTATATTGTAAGTTTTGTTGGCTTGAAGTAAACGTCAATCTCGTATACTTTTGATTTTCAGGTGACAAGAAGGTCGTAGCTCAAATACCGAAAGGGTGTACTGAAGTTATGACTTTCCTCTTCTTACGCGCATTCTTGTACACTTCCTCTAAATTGTAGCTTCCTCACCCTCGTTAAATTAGTGTAATTTAATGCAAATAGGCCTTTTTGGTAGTCTTTAAATATTTCTCCAATTTGGCAGTCGTTGAAGCACATTCACCGGGAAGGATATTTAAATCTCAATGTTTTAGTTTTAAGAATACCTGCTATATGCGATTCAAATGCAATATCAAATCCGTAAATTTTATCTAAGAGATTAGTCATTTTCATCAAATCTAGGTACAATATGTTGTAAAATAAATACTTCAATAGTTTGTTTTATATGATGCTTCTTTTAACCAGTCTTTTTTGTATAAATTTAAAAACTTTAAATGGAAACTTCTAAGAACAAAATTCAATTTTCTAAGGTAAATAAATAAATGGCATGACACAATCATACATACTTTCACATAGAATCTATTATTGTTAGTGACTAAATTTGAAAAAGTTTAATCACAGAAAACAATTGTCAAACAGATTTTTATTATAAAAAATGCATATTTTTATTCATTTAGTAAAAGTTGTATAAATTTTGATAATGATTATACGAATAAAAAAACTCATTAGAACCATTTTAAAAATATTTAAAATTTTCAAATATTAGTCATTAGTAAACTACCTTTGAACAAGCTATTCGTCCATAATATAAGTAAACAGTATTATTTTTTCAAGTTCAACATGCCCAATTAATTACTTTAGACAAAATCATCCAAGTTTTTTTTATTGGTTATTTGGAGAAATATTGCGGTGAAAGCTATATTAAAACATTTATTAAAATTCTTAAGTATTTTTCAAAGAAACAAATACCCGAAGTTTAATAATATACTGGTTGGTCTAATGGTAAGGTTTCCAAAATTATTAAAAAATAAGTACTAAATATGATTTTTGAACATTTGTTTTGGCCATACAGACCTTAATTTTAACTCGATTAAAGTACTTGCTTATTTAAATAATATGAATTAAAAATCAAAAGTTTTGCTAAATGTTGTACACGTCGATGATATTTATGTTAATTATAAACAAAATTTAGTTTCATTCTAATAATAGAAAAAAAATTCGCAGTCGGTAGGACTCGAACCTACGCTCCCAGAGGGAATCTGATTTCTAGTCAGACGCCTTAACCACTCGGCCACGACTGCTTCTTGAAGTATTGAGCACACCTAATATTACTTCAGATAGTTTCACCTAAAGAGCTGCCTTCGCTACGTATCACACTAGCACACACATATATACAAACGCGCTAACATTCAAGTGAACTTCAAAGAAAGGTGTGCTGTTCGACCAAGGTCTTCCGACAGCTGTACGGTCAAGGTCATCTTTTAAAATGTTATGAGTTTTTTTTAGCTAGTAAATCTCGAAATACATTCAAGGTCAGTCATTGAAAGATGTAGTATTTACAAACGCACAAGATAAAAAGAATGATACATCAATACATTATTTGAAACTTGTTTCAAAAATATTTCACGCAGTTAATATCAAGAGAGTTTATAAAAAAAAGTAGACTTTTTAAACAACATTAGGACTTAGCTAAATGTACACTCTGCTTTTGTTAGGAAGTCCATTCTGAAAAGCCTTATTTCGTATTATAAAAAGCCTTCCAGAATGGTAGTACGGGGGGTAGGGGGGGGTCGTTATGGAAGGCCTACTAAAATATTACTATACAGTAGTTCTATGATTCTGGTACGAGTTAATCCCTCCTTACCTGGCTTCTACCAAAATCAAGATATAGCTATGATTTTGGTATTGTTTGATTTAATTTTAAAGATCTTCGAAATATACTATATAAAAATTAAATGTTAGATTTTCATCAACTTATTTGTTATATTTCGGTTGTCATTAAATAAAGTGAATAAATAAACAAATTATAATTATAACTATAATCTGTAATTTTTTTATTTTTTATATAGCACCGCTTCTTACTACCAATTCGGGTTATATTCTTATGTACTAATTTCAGCTAATGGGGTCGGTATAGTTTAAGGTTGAGTTTAGAGTAAACGTAACCACATTTGCGGGGAGATAGTGGGGAAAACAATTTAGGAAAAATGACTCTTTGTACACCCGACAGAGATCAAACAACGATCTCCTCACCACCGACACTATAGTCTATTGCGAGAGTAGAGCCTTAGACCATGCAACCACCGAGGTGGGTAAAATCTATAATTATCATAAGCGACCAATACTTTTTGTTTTGATTACGTATCAGTGCATTGTTCACACCTTAAACCAATATTTTGGTGGGTGATTTGCTGTCAACAAGACTTGGGGAAGATAAACCCAGTGTGTATTTACAGTTTTTCGTAATGAATGAAATAAACGATTTATTAAACTCGGTTCTTGTTCGACACACACATAAAAAATTATTGGAACAGCCTTATAGTTTTTGTTGTATTATTAGAGGTATTTGTATGATACTTTAGCTCAGTCAGTAACGCGTATATTATAAGTGTCCCGTGATCATTTCCTAGTATGGTCAAAAAATGTATACAGTATTATATTGAGTGAAATTTGGGTTTCTCTCCTTTTACAGTGATGGATTAACGGCCGGGGGACTGGGTGTTGTGTCTGTTATAGATTTTAAGTTGGTTTATGGGTCATACACTGGAAAATCAGTAGTTTCAAAATGGGCACGTTAAAAACGTCTAGAAATAATTAAGGGTATTTAATATGCAATATTTGATTATGTCAGAACAATAATTACAAACTAATTTAGTTCTAGAAAAGATATAGCTCTTTGATCCCAACCGTCAAATCGTCTCAGTGAAAACTTCGATTTTACCAATGATGAATTTAATCGGTCATGTCTGAAATCAAACCGGGGTTAAATCTTACTAGTTTATATTTTAGAGTTTCTTATTTAAACATTAATTCTCAAATTGTATTGATTGATTTTTATATAAATTAACTCATAAATTAATTAGTGTAGTATATTATTTAATAACCCCACCGTCAAGTAATATTTTGTTAGAGTAGACTGCTGATGACCAAGAGATCAGGGTTCAAATACCGGTTAGGTGTATTGAGGATTTTTCTCCAAAATGGTTTCCCACTCTTCCTTCGCGCAAATGTGGGTACACTTCCTCTTAATTCAACATTCCTTATCCCTAATCCATTAGTGTAATTGGTACATATGCGCATAACCTGAAGATATAGTAAGACGCATTGTTAAAAAATTATTATTTATCACATTCTTATAAATTATTTTGCTTTTTCGCTGGAAGAACCAATTACTTTTTAAATTACACATAAATTATAGCAAACCTTAGAAATGTAATAAAATATGTTGCTTGTAATAGTAATAAAAATATATTATAGCTTACGTAGTATAAACAGAAGTAGATATAAAATATAACAATTTAATTTTAATTAAAGTATAAACTGCTTGGTATCTTTCTTTTTCTTTAAGGGTTGCTGTATTGTTCCCTGGTGAGAAAGAGGGTTGCGTTTTCATTCCCCTACCGGAAATTGAACATCGCCTGTCAGCGCGTTTTGGCCGTCTCCAGTAATTCAACAAAAAATATACTTCAACAGCTTTGTGGTTCAACCATTTGTGTCTTATTCGAATCGTTGTTAAACGAGAATCGTAGTTACGTTCTTTTAGGTTTCAATTCATATTAAGAATAAGTGCTTACGTTTTGCAAACTATTACAATTAGGCTTTATCATATTAAAAATTAATCTGAGAATGATTTTTAACAACTGTCAAAGATAAAAATATCTTTAAAATATATTTTTCTAATTTTTAAAACAATTATAATGTATTACAAAAGAGTAGCCTAAAATACTCGTGTCTTTACAACAATTCTATTCTACATGGTTTCTCTAAATTAAACCATTTTATTTGAATTTTGTAAAGTTTTGAATTTCAAATTATTAGAGTGGATATTAAAAATGTATCAACGCATCTAGAATGGTCGCATAAACATTTAACATGTTTTTATAATAAAAATAACACATTTTATCAACAACAAAAATTCAACCAACAAATAGATACACTAATTTAAATACCATCTAGATAAATATGATGAAAAAGTCTGGAATCCATTTTCTACACCGCATGTTGTGGGAGAAAGGAGCTTAGGAAGAAGGAGGATTCAAATATTGTATTACTTAAAGGAAAGAATAAAATTCTGGGAGCTGAAGGAGGAGGCAGAGGACAGGGTGCATTGGTGGTCTACGTTGACTGACTAAAGGAATGGATCTCTTGGAAGACAGAATACCTAATTAAAATAGTGCTACTAGACATCTGTGCTATGAGGATATTAACTAAGTTAGGTGGTGACCTGGTGGTCTAGAGGCAAGGTGTCGGACTTCTGTGCTGAGGGTCCTGGGTTCAATCCTCTGTCCCGGCACAGATTTATCTGATTTCAAAACTGTTCCTTCACCTCTGACAAGATGTGTATTAATCACAACTTGTGAATGTGAGGAATTCCGGGCCTCTACCGTGGTTCGGATTCCACTTTAAACTCTAGGTCTTTCATTTCATCTCACAATCACCCTACCATTGCATATTAGCGTAAGTGCGTATAGCCCGAATGGGTAATAAGACGCAGTGCTTATAACAATAATAATAATTATTATAAAGTTAAGGGTAAGGACGAGCAAGGTAAAACTTAGAAGAAATGTGCCCACTTTTGTATGGAAGGAGGTGGAAAAACTTTAAATAGGAAAATCATATCAATACATACAACTGGGATTTGAACCCCGTAACTCCCTCTCTCCGTAAAGCCAAACAGGGGCCTTTGTCCACGATGCTTATCAGTGCAGGAGCCAAGCAAATGTATCGATTCCCCCCTAAATTCCCCCTTCTCTCTTTCTTTCTGTAGAACCATGATGACCTATTAATGGGAGCCTTGTGCCCATGAGAACCCAGCTGGTTCTCTTGTGTCCAGGGAACCAACAGAGATTAGATTTATATCCCAATTAATGTTGTCGACGCCGTCCTGCGCCCTTTATGTTTGCTGACTAGCAGCTCTCCCGTATCCAGCGGTCATAGGCGTAACTAACCATACTTACGGACAGCACCTTGTTTTTAATTACCTGTAGCTGCTTTATCACACGGCCTTCAACACGCGCTGGCTAAACAGCCTCTTGCTAACGAACCTACACTAAGAGCGACCTTGGCCCTCAGGGGACTTTTTGATTGAGAGGTGTGTGATGAATTTTAAGGGGTCAGTAGGGGGCACCTAGGTTTTTATCAGTGATACAGACATAAATAATTCCATGTTCGTAATAACAAGCAACAAAACCTTTAACAAAAAGCTTTTGGCTTTATTTTAAAAGTATTTATTTCAACGTATTAAGTGGAAAAGAACTTCCACGATCACCATCTTGAATAATCAGCCGTGAGATGTTTTCTCAAGGGAGGCGTCTACTTGGAAAAAAATATCCTTAGACTGAGGTACTTATAATGAAAATTTAAGTGCTGAAGTTTCAAAACCACTAGAATCAATCCTTAATATATCTTATGTTCTGTTTTGATCCTATTAAAATTGACATTATTTTATCAAAGGTTAAATATGGTGAGAAAAGAGTGAAAATTTGGCACACCAACCTCACTTGCTAGATTTTCATAAAATAATTACCAATGATTAAATGTCATAATCCTAAATGGTGTATTTCTACGACGCTTATAAAAGGAAGAATAAGGCCGCATTTTTGGTCGGTTAATCAAAAGTTGTGTGGGCCGCTCAGAATCATGGAATCTAGCCGTAAGTTTGGCATGCCTTTACTCGACTCCCGATGATTGAGAGACCGTGGTTAGGATCCCAGTCTGATATACTAAGAACAGATTCTTCAAAATGTTTTTGTTCCTTTTCCTCCACGCAAATTCAGGCACATTTCCTCTAAATTCAATCTTCTTCATCCTTAACACACTGGCGTAATTATTATTTAAACGTATAAAGCAAAACGGGTATTAAGATTCGGTGCTAAAAAAATGTACTTTTATTTTTATGGTTTAGCGCACTTATAGAAAAAAAATTGTTTAACCTAATTAAAATATGTTTGAAGGCAGAGGGGATGTCACCCTCGATAGTTGTCGCCGGTGTAGCAAGGAAAGACCGCATATAGCCCACATACGCTGGAGTTATTATTAGCGAGTCTGCCCTTAGCACGAGGCACTAAATGGCGTCCTCCTAAAACCCAAGGGAGCGATGAGAGAAAGCCTTCACCGCAGCTAATAGAGTGAGGCGGGCGGCATATGTAAAGGGGGGAGGTCAGGGATGGAGAAGGAAAAAAAACTGTATCGCACAGGGGCACACAGACAAGAAGAGAGAATATACATAGAGGTAGAACACGTGATAGTGTTTTTGGAGGGTGAGCTAGAGATAAGGGGGAGGAGGAATTCAGAGAAGGTAGGAAGTAACGTCGACACTCAACAACGACAAATTGTAGGGAAGGAGGCAAGTGGAATAATAGATAGACCAGAATGTGATTAGGCCCTTCACTAACAGAGTAAGTAAAAGTAGACAAATTTATATGGCAAGATAGTCTGTATTGAGGCAAAAGGAAAAACAAGGGGAAAAAAGTACGTATATCAAGAAAGATTTGAGTTGACATGTAGAAGGAAAAAAAAAAGCTTGGGGGATAAGAGTTGGCAACGAAAGATAAAACAAAAGAGAATAAAGTAAGGGAAAATAAAGAAAGGGAAAATTCGTCCCATAAATTAACTAAGAGCTACAAGTAAACATAGTAGATTCTGGTAGCACGAAATATTTAGAAAATACAGCTAATATATATATATTGGCAGCAATTTGATTTTAGGTCGCCTTGACTTTCTGTCCTTTTGGGCTATACGCGTAAGAACTAATCACACTAATGTGTAAAAGACCAGAATATTGAACTTTGGAGAAATTTTACCCGTTATGAGAGTTTAAGACCATATAGGGAAAGACATCCTCAGTTTACTTCCAGAGATTTGAACTCAGAACTATCCAACATTGGAAGTTTAGTCTATTGCGAGATTGACGCTTTAGAATGTTTGGTTACCTAAGCTTGTCAGTATTGATAATACACACAAATAATGGAGATTTAGAGAATATAATTTAACTATTTATCTAACTTCTGAAAATTGAAAAATAACATGTGGACACGGGAATCGAACCCGGAACCTATGGCTTAGTATGCCAATGCTCTAACCACAGAGCTATCCAGGAATTGTCCAGGGTCATTCTTGACTCATATTTTAAGGCAGAGTCTATGATGGACGTGTGGAAATCGTCAGCTACAAATGTGTGATTTTATTAAGATCACGAGCTAATCAGATAACGCAGCCACCTTCGACTCATTTTTCAGAATATGATATCTAGATGGAGTAATCCTCACTAAAAGCATAAATAATAGCTTTGATTATTTGATTCGTATTCATCTAAAGTTAAATAAAATTAATCCAACAACTGTGTGATGAAAAAAATATGTTTGTGTATTTTTGTACTTATAAAATATTTAAAATATTAAAAACTATATTTATTTAGTATAAATGCCTAAAAATGATTCAAAAATGCCTTAAAAGGAAGAAAAACAAAAAATTGAAAATTAAAAAATAATGACCTATAAAAAACGTTTTGACAACTAAGGACCGATGATTTGCATTTATGTACACAATGAGCATTGTCTGTGGTTTACCAAAAATAATTAGACATATCTACAAAATCCAAATCCAAAATGGTTATGAGCATAGCTCAATGTGACCAGACCCTTTTAAAATTAAGAAAAAAAATATATTTTCAAATTCAGTGATGCCCGTGACAAATATCCTAGTAATATGGAGATTACTGTGTGTGAAAAATTAAACCAAACGTTTCTATTGAAGTAATACTTTATTTATTTTTACCATGAAAAAGATTTTTGCTATAAAAAAAATTGCAATTTTTTTAAATTCAACACACGTTCCCTTCCACTTCACCTTAGAACTAACTACTCCTAAGTAAAAGCATGGAAAAAAAATAATGATTTTTTTTTAAATAAAAATTATGACAAAAGGTTAAAAGTATTTTTAACCCTACAGTATTAATTTTAACCCTCCAATGAGGGAAAGCGTTTCCCCATGACAACCTTCCATGATAATCGTTAATGCGGTGCGCCAGGTCTAGGGACAGTCAGTCGTGTCATGTGACGTGTTAGAGACGCCTACATCGAGGCCTGCAATCCCTAGCTGCCGCCAACTCAACCGGGAATTTTGGACGGACTACTTTTCAGAAGCTTTTTTTTATATCAGGAAGTATGGAGATATAATTTTTACAGTTTCAGTTGATATAAAAAATAGTTCGGCTAAAATTGTAAACTGAAAATTGAAGACTTAAAATATTTGAAGAAGTTTTTATGTGTTTGATTTTTATATTATTGCTAACTTCTTAGTTATTATTTATTAAATCAAAGGGATCTTTTTAACCAATGTTTTAGACATTTAAAGGTTTAATTTATTTATAAAATTAATTATTATTTCATATTTTTGTTGTTTTGTTAAAAAATGTAAACATATATTTCTAAAACTGTATGGTACTAACCGCTTTATCTATCCGATCCAATAATATTCTTCTGTAAAAGAGAATGGAAAACCATTAATGCAGGAGATACGTGAGGGTAATTACTTTTACCGGAATTAGCGCCTCTATTTACCGTGTTAGTATAAAACCAAATATTGATGAGCTAATTCAATCAGATAAAATTGCAGTTTAATTTAAACTGTGACAAAAAAAACGTATAAAATAGCTTTTTTAAGCCTGTGAGAATCCATAATTTTTAATTTCGAGTCTAATTCTAATCTTTGCTTAACTTACTCGAATATAATCCGAGTCAAATATGATATTTAAAAAAAAAAAATCTATTTTAAAAATAGGCTCATATCTGAATCGAATAATTTATTTTAGGTTTACTACTGAGACGGGCTAGTCGCTTTTAGCCCTCACATATAAGCACAACTTCTTACGAACACTGAAATCTAACAAACATTATATACTCTAGAACATTTTCCAACTTTTGGGAAAGTAATGACATGCTATGCTTTCCATGCTCTGCGATTGATGCTGTGAATAATTTCTGGAGAAACAAAGTCATTCTTGTAAAAGAGTGCCATAGATATGTATTTGTGACGTGGTCACCTCCTAAATATTTATATGTTTTATCATTTGTATAAATCAAGTCCGGTTTCCTGGTGGTCCGATATGTATTCGTCATCGGTATACACATTTACCTCCGATCCAGGTGATATTTTGAAGAAACTGTCGTATTTTCAACTTCCTCGTATTGCTCCGCCTGTATATATCCGAATGGTCAGATATACTAACGAGGACATACTTGTACTTGTAGATGTCCCTTACTGAAATCTTAAAAAAATATACTGAAAGTCCTACGTGGCACAATCCGAGTTGAGTTCTTAATATTTCATAAAACAGAGTAATTTAAAATATTCAATAAATAATTTTAGTCACTAAAACTTAGTAGCTACCGTTAGCTATTAGTGTAGTCATGATCAATTGGTTAAAATTAAAAACGTAAAAGTTTATAAAATATGTATAAGCTAAGTTTCCAATCGATTGAAGTTATTATTTACTCAAAACCACAATTGCAATTCCCATAAACATTAATCAATCATAGAATAATGTTTACCATTACTGTGATATGGTTAATTAATACTTAAAAGGTAAATTATTGAGATGCTGTTGGTTGAAATTATCGTTTGACTGTGGATATTAGAGCTTGCGTATTAAGAAAAAGTTTTGGATGTTTTCTCAGATATTGTTATTTGTGGACCTAGAAGAGATAATTCAACAAATTAATTGCCATCATTATTCTTATATGCCCGGTGGACTAGTTTAGTTGTTAGGTCGAATCGAGATTATATGATATACACGAGTGAGTTTCAACGAGTCATGAGTCATAAATCCCAAATGACGAGTGTTCTCTTTCATTTGACCTCTCCCTCGATTTTATAAATATTTCCTCCTCCCTCCAAACACAGTCACTTTGTTTACCTTACCCCACCAGCACCATTCACGCGCGCCACGTTGAAGGATTTTCCAAAAGAATCGCGGCTCTCGTAAATAATGAACAATGTTTATCAGAACACCCCTGAGCAATATGTGTCGTGTCAATGAATTGACGGATCTCCAAACAAAAGAGCAGGAAGTTTAGCAACAGTGCTGCTCTCCATTCTCGCAGTTTGATGGAAATAGCTTGAAGACATTGCTTCTTATGGTAAGAGAGCACGCAGGAGCTTCCGGGTCGTTGAAGATTGAGTTAATAAGAGCCGTCAAGCCCAGACCAAGACCCTCTTCTCTCCAGATCCTCTTCAATCCTTATTATATTTCTTTCATGCATTCGTATTGTAAAAATATAGATCGAATGCGTAAAATAAAAGAATAAGAAGTGTAATAAAGAAAATATTGGTCTAAATCTATGAATCTAAAGGAGCGCTCAAACCTAGGCGAATTTAATCGAAGTGAAGTGCCAGGAAAATATTGTCTTCACAAATTTAATAAATGTTACGGGGAACAACACATATTTTCTCTCTCTCTCTTTTATCTTAAAATACAGACATATACCTAGGATTAGTAAGATTTGTGAAAGGAAATAATGTTTAAAGAAACACTCCTCAAAAGAGCATAAAAGAAATAATATACACTGTTATAGAGACATTGAAAAAATAGGAACATTATCCGTCCAATAAATAGCATAACAATTAATTTTATTTTCCAAAGACTTGAATAAAATATATTTTAGCTATATTTTCTTATAGATTAGAAATATTTGTTTCGTAAAAATATATTTCAATTTAAAGAGTTTTAAATTCATAAGTACAGTACTACATTTTTGGAATGATAAGTTATTTCGTATCTCAATTAATGGAGGGGGATGTGATCCAGATTGAAAATTGCTGCTTATGTAAAGATTTTTCCTTGACGATCCGAATACTTCTCTCTACGAGGAGTCGAGAGGAAATAAAAGGATATAATCACACCTAAACGAATTAAATCAAATCGAAACGAAGGCCTGACACTCACAATGGTGGCCAAGTGGACTAGACGTCAGGCTCACCTTTCCTGGCTTGTTGCTGACTAAGAGGTCTAGATTTGAATCCCGGCCGGGTGTAATGAGGGTGTTTTTTCCTCGGTTTCTTCCCTCTATCCCACCAGGCAATTACGTCTGCATATCTATTCCTTATTTTAGCCCATTAGCTAAATGAAATGCGGATAGCCCAGGTAGTATGCCGCTTTGCAATGGCGATGCGGTAGTTCCATTAATAAGACTGTTTTAGTTGTAGGATTAAACAGTATTATTACTAGGTACCTAATTCACTGGGTATGGACGAGGAAGGCAATTACGAAGAATTACAGCCACATTAGTGTGAAATAATTATGGGAAAACCACAGTGATAAATCACACAACAATATTAAAAAAAAAGTCCTGTGCTACCTGCTGAGAATCGAACCTCCATGTCACAGGGAATTTAGTTTATTGTGAATCTAATCCCCCAGGCCACCAGCACCTTTTTTTTTAGTTAACTGATTTACTCGTGTTTAATTACAAATGTGTGATACGTTTGAGTTGAGAATGATTCATTTGTTTAGAAAACACAACAAAACAAAGTAGAAATTGAATTAGATTTCCAATAAATCTGGTGTGTGTATACATTGTTTGTTCCATTAGATAAAGTGAACAAATATTTCACAGTATAACAGGTACGTAAGCTTATTTAAATTTATTTAATGATTTATATTGATTATCTGATTATCCCTTACCCAAATGAAATAAAAGTGTAATAATTAAATCATTACTATTGTAGATTTGTTTTATACTTTTATTATGTTTATTTAAGTTAACATAATGTATTTATTTAAAGACCGGCGCGGATGAATCGTCGAGAGAGCATTGCTCCGTACTTATGCGGTGCGGTGCGGTGCGGACCGTGTAGCCGCCTACCACCGGAAATAAATATTAGGGAGCTTCCGAACATTGTTTTCATGCTAACTCCTAAGCACTGTAGGGATGGGCGAAACGGTGATTTTACGATATCGGTGAACACAGTGACCTTGATTTTAAAAGAGCAATGATTTATACCAGTGATCATTCACAGTGACTGTAAGTCACTGTATCAGCACTTGTAAAACTAGACATTTCTTTCACAGCGCTGTAGTCATTGTTATCAACATTACGTACAAGATAAACAATATTATATTCAACAACTTATTGAATAAAAAACATTATTCTTCTTAATTATTATTATTATTATTAGCACCGCGTCTTACTACCCGTTCGGGTTATACGCACTTACGCTAATGTGTAATGGTAGGGTGATTGTGAGATGAAATGAAGGACCTACAGTTTAACGTGGAATCCGAACCACGGTGGAGGCCTGGCATTCCTCACATTCACAAGATGTCTTGTCAGAGGTGAAGGAAGGGTTTGGTAATCAGATAAATCTTTGCCGGGACCGAGGATTGAACCCCGGCCGCCGGCATATTCTTCTTAATTATTAGCTAACTTAAAAAGTTATTCTTCGTAATTAATAACTGACTTAATTTTATGAAAATAGGTGAAAGCCTATGCAAGTAAAATTAAAAATAAAACTTATTTTATAATAAAACTCAGTCAATAAAGAACCTAAAAAATGTTTTCTTTTTTAAGTTATAATAATCCTCTATACTTGGTCTAATAAAGTGAATTAGTTAAAAATCCTATGCAATATTATTGTAAATAAATTCACTTAAGGTGCAGCCTATTTGAAAATTCATGATATTATAATGTTTTATTGTGAAATACGTCTCAAATATAAAGCTCAATGACACTAAAAATAACATTTATTTTTTTGTTTGAAAAAAATACACATATCAAAAGTATTAATATTTAAATGTAGATGTCAAATTATTGATTTAGTTCCACATAAGTGTTCCCTTCCTTCATTTCTAGTTTTTTTTGTTAGATTTTTTTATACGTAGTGTTGACCTCTTGCCTCTGCTAAATAATTAATATATCTCCCTGTGTTAATGCAATAAGATGCCGAAAATGAAGGAAGACTTTTATTAGGGAAAAAAACAGTTCCCGGTTTTTGTAGAAGAAATTCAAACTAAATTGATATTCACAAACCCATTTCAATGGCTTAATGGTCTAAGGCGTAACTCTTGTGTTTAACTGTCCTGCTGATGATGGGGTAATAGGGGTTCAAATACGAGTTGGGTATACTGAGGGGGGTTTATCCTAAATGGTTTTCCACTCTCCTTCCACGCAAATGCGGGTGGATTACCTCTAAGATTTTTCCTCACTCATCCCTACATCATGATAGTAATTATCATATATGCGTATGACCTGAAATAGTAAGAGACAGCGTGCTATTTTTTTTTTAATGCACAATTTGAATACAGAATGGTATCAAACCTCTACTCCTAATTTGTGTGTGTGTATATGCACCACGTATTACTTACTACCCGTTAGCTTTATACACATATCTACACTAATAGGGCAGGTACAATAAAGGTGAAACCTATAAGAAATATACTCGCATTCATGTTGCGAGAGAGGGGGGACCGATCTATGAAAATACTTATTCAGTACGTTCGACCGGGCTTCCCAATCTTCCCTTCACCGAAAATCCAGTTTATTGGGTGAGTGACGCCTTTGACAGCATGACCACTGATAAGAAAGACATAAATAACTTAAACTAATACATCTATGGTGACCACTCATTATATTTTTCGTTTAATAGCTCATTTCAAGTAATTTTAATATAAAATTCTAAGCAATCGGTAAGTACCTGGGCTGTATTTCTTTTAAATTTTGACATATTTCGCGAGACAGATTATCTCCGTGAAAATAATTTATTATTGAATATACAATTAATTTGTTTTCTGTATAACTTGATCACTAAGGAAAAAATATCAACTTTGATCAAAGGAGAAATTACAGAAGATAGTTTCTGTGCTGGGGTCTGGGATTCAATCCTCTTTCCCGGCACAGGTTTATCTGATTGCCAAACCTTTCCTTCACCTTTGACAAGACGTGTATTAATCACAACTTATGAATGTGTGGAATGCCAGGCCTCCACCGTGGTTCGGATTCCACGTTAAGCTGTAGGTCCTCCATTTCATCTCGCAATCACCCTACCATTACACATTAGCGTAAGTGCTTATAACACGAACGGGTAGTAAGACGCGGTGCTAGTAATAAGATAATTACATGGAGGAACTAGGTCTGTTGTTCGTATTTAGATATCCATGTTTAACAATATATTATTATTTTAGAAGTATTTGCAACATACATAACACCAACACATGGCATAAAGCGTACTATTATCCCTTGTGTAAACACCTACTGAATATAATACACCTTGTATTGAGGTTTCTAAGGTTAAAATGCATTTCTCATTAGCCAGGGATATACGTCATCAATCAACATCCATTATATTTCTTGGACCGCGTACTAGGGTGAGACAGCTTTCTTTAATAATAGGGATGTGTGGGAGATGGAAAATGGAATTGGAAGGACTTAGGGGAGCTCTCCGAGAATACATTTTCGCAGGAAAGCGTTTGCAGAGCTCTTAATATCAAATTATTCTCAATTACCTCCCGCTCATATTTTGAGTTTGTGTTTGTAAATATGTACCGATTTTTAAAATACATTTTTGCATTTAAATTATGGATCATGCAATATAGTATGCAACCACCAGATAAAACAAAATGGTAAAGTGATTCACTTTTATTTTTGTATGCCAAAGCTATCTAATTAAAAATAAATTTCAGTAGGAATTAAGATACTGCTTATGTAATTAATTATTGGCCTAGTAGACAGAGGACTGGTTTTAACTCTATCGTTCGGCATTTCATCTATCTGGTGACCAGATGTTTGCTCCACGAAAATTAACAAAAGTGTGGGTCAATTTTAGCCAAATTTGGCAAAGGTACTCTTTAAACCTAGGGTAAAGATCTATGTAGATGGTTTTATGTTTTTAATTTTAAAGATGGTGAATGCCCAAAAGATGAATTGTTTAATAACTCATACCAATTATTTTGAATTTAAATTTCTAAGGAATCAATTGAGCTCCTAGGGCATTTTTTTAAAAATTTCGACATTTATTCCAAGGTAGTCATCTTAAATTATGTGGACATTTAATAGACCATTGAATAAAGTACTCATTTGTTTGCTTTCTAGCTTGGTCCCCAAGGAAAAAATATTAGTTTTAAACACAATGAAAAATCGTTAAGAATGTACGACTAATAACAAAAAAACAACACGAAATAAATATTAGCAAAATGTGCTTAGCATTTTTGAATATCTACTAACTTTGTATTTTATGAACTTGTGGTTATCTTACTGTAATTTAAACAGTTATTTTAATTCATAATTAACAAAATATAAAAAGTTATTTTAATGCTTGTGGGTGCTCAACAATTTCAAATCTGCTTTATTTATTTGCATTGGTTAAACCTTCCATGATTATTTCAACCTCTAACATTCGGGTTTTCTACGAAATTCCGTTACGTTAAAATTTCGTTGCTTAAACAAAACAGGATGCGAGTGAAATGTACTGTTTACAGAACTACAAGTATTACAACTAAACGATTGTACTGCGAGCTATGTTTTGGGTATACGACATGCATTTCAGTTGAAAATATAATTAATATTTACTTATTTTATTTAAATAATGAAGCGAAGGGGGTTAATTTTGTTATACCAACATATGTTTTACAACATTTTAATTACAATAAGAAAACATTGAACAAGGTTATTAACTTTTATTTTAGCACCGAGACTTACTACCCGTTCTGGTTATACACCTATGCACTATTTACGCTAATGGTTTTAAGGATTAGGAACGATATACTTAGAGGAATCATACTTGCTTTTGTTTTGAGGAAGAGTAGAAAAACATTTTGGAAAAATCACCCTCATTACACTCAACCGATAATCGAACCTCAATCTTACTTTCACTGGCAGTCTAGTCTACTTCGAGAGTAACCCACCTTGGTGGTGTAGTTAGTTAATGCTCTAGTTTCGTGCTGATATAGACTGCTGAGGATGGGGAGATTGAGGTTGGAATCTTGGTCGGGTGAACTGAGGGTGGTTTTCCCTAAATGGGTTTCCACTCTTCCTCCACGAAAAGGTGGGTTCACTTCCTCTAAATTCAAACTTCCCAACTCCTAACCCATTGGCGTAACTAGTATTTAAGTACATAAGCGTATAATCCTAACGGGTAGTAAGATGCGATGCTAAATAATAAACACTTCTAGAGTAGTGCGTTAAACCATGCGGCCACAGAAGCGATTTTTTTTTGTCCTACGTGTCTTAATTTTAATCAGGTCATGAGCAGCTTACACTCCTTTCAGTTATATTAATATATGAATACGTTAGGAGAAGGAGGAGAACTTTTAAGCAAATGCAACATTAATATTTAGGATACATGACGTAAAGCCATTAGTGTAAAAAAGAAGTCACATCCATTGAGCTCAGCTGGGATTAAAGCTCCAGCTTCCCAGACCAGAGTCAAACAGAAATAACTCTGGTGGAATTGATAACAATAAAGTTGACAAATAAATCCGTGCTTTCTCTGTGTAAGATTACTCAAGCTCACATTGGTGGCCATGTAGACTAAATGTTACGCTCATATAGTATGGTTATTACCGACTGGAGGTTTGGAACTCGAATAATGACTGTGTGTGCTTTAGGTTTATATTCCTCAATGGTTTTACACCCTCCATCCACGCAAGTGCAAATAAATTCCTCTATATTCTACATTATGATACCTACCCTAATAGTGTAACTAAAATGTCTACAGTTTGGATGGGTGGTAATAAGCGAAGGGGGAAAAAAAAAGATTTATCGACATAGTCATAACTTAGGGCAATAATTTACGTCTTGGTAACTTTATGAATACTTGGTCTATCATGAAAGGAAATATGAGTTTGAGCAACGTCCGCCTATTACAATGATTATTTTACCTAAGACTAAGAATATACAAAACAATAATTTTACCGGTTGTCTCTAAGGGTGTGAAACGTAATCTCTTACCTTACATGAGGCTAAATAAATATATATTAGGTAGTTCAAACACAAGGTGGTTAGGAAGATATTAGGTCCAAAAGGGATGAGGCTACAAGGGAGGGGAGGAGGTTACAGAAGGAGGAGTTACATACCCTGTACTCATCACAAGATATAGCTAGAATAATATAATCTTGTAGAGTACGGTGGACAGGTAATGCAGTGCGAATGGGAAGAGACCATTGAGAAGACCTAGACACAGATGGGAAGATAACATTAGAATATCCCTGAAAGAGATAGGGTGTAATTAGGTGGACCGGAGCTCAAATTAGGGATAGGTGACGTACTATTGTAAGTGCGGCAATGAACTTTCGAGTTCCTACTGCTATAGGGAAAGTAGGTAAGGAATTAAGGGATCATGCACCAATAAACATCCTTATAACGCTATCCAAGCCTCAGAATATTATAGTGCATAGTCAAATCTATGCCAACATTGTCGAATACCAATCTAAATTTTGAACACACCCCAAAACAATGATAGCACTAATTAATGTATAAGTTGACGTAAGTCTAGCAACGGACAAGAGACAATTTAAGCTAAGCTTTCATTAACATCTATCAAAAAATATAAATAGATTGATTATCGCCATATTTTAATTTTTTCCTACAAATATGTTATCCGTATTAGCTCATACTAATCTGAAACAGTTGTAATCGGCAAATTCCTTTCTGGTTGATTGAGGGTAAGTGTGGGCGTACCATATGAGCCAGTTCTTTGACCAATGGTGTCTCCCATATTATTAATAATATAACCAGTTTTCTCCAGAACACCAAACATCCTCTTTACACTGATAATTTCCAAATATATTTGCCTTCACCTGAATTTTGATTTAATAATACCTTCGTATTACTCAATGCAGTGCACAAATGGCTGACTTATATTAATCCAATTTTCTCAATATGTTATTATATAGTAAATTTAATTTAATTGTATTATTAATTTTTCCAATATCTTTAATATAACATTGAATTATAATGTAATCCCTTTGGTAGGCATATTAAATTGCGGCCCGTCGGCTTATAAGAAAATAATACTCCCACAGTCTCACATGGTCTAAATAAGTAACTCATATTTGTATATGTATATTTGCATTTTTACATATAGTAAATTCAATTAAGAACTTTCTTCCTGGCGCTCTTGAAAATTGTTTTCTCAAAATTTAACACTTACTTATTTTGATTACTGTGATATAGTTTACAACGACTTGACTGTTTAGTTGAGGAAAAAAAAAGTGTAAGCTTTATCATCGACGTGTGACCTTGTAACCATACTTCTATATTTAAAACAAACTTTATTGGCTACTACTTGATATATGGAATTTTAATTTCTGGTACAAGATGTATAATGTCGCAGATTATTATTATAGGCTCTTCAACCTTTAAAGAGTATTCATATAATATAACCACTATCCACCTAGCACATAACCACTATCCACCTAGCACATAGCCACTATCCACCTAGCACATAACCAATATCCACCTAACACATAACCACTATCCACCTTGCACATAACCACTATCCACCTTGCACATAACCACTATCCACCTAGCACATAACCACTATCCACCTAGCACATAACCACTATCCACCTTGCACATAACCACTATCCACCTTGCACATAACCACTATCCACCTTGCACATAACCACTATCTACCTAGCACATTGCCACTATCCACCTTGCACATAACCACTATCCACCTTGCACATAACCACTATCCACCTAGCACATAACCACTATCCACCTAGCACATAGCCACTATCCACCTAGCACATAACCACTATCCACCTTGCACATAACCACTATCCACCTAGCGCATAGATCACTACAAAATCAAGAAAACTACAAATACACATTTAAGTAACGTATTTGTTTCACGTTATAAAAACGCTGAAGTTTAATTCGAATTTACGTTCTGGGTGCTATAAAATATTGGGTTATTTGAGGTCAGAATACGTTCGTTAGTTAATAGATTTTACTATCAGCATTGTTACCTTGCTGCCACCATAATGTGTAAAGTAATTAACTAATTATATATGCATAAGATGCATGACATATAAATATGTTAGTAATAATAGATAGGACGTGAGTAGATATTGCTAGATTTAATGATTTTATATCCAAAATAAAAAATTAATACCGATATATACACTAGTAAAAATAGATAACAAAAGAACGTGACTGGTAATTTACACATTATAATACATTTTATCAATATGTATTTATTCATTTTTAAATTTTTCCCGCCTCTTATTTCATTTTTCTCTCTTCCTTTGTTTTTACATTTTAATAGGGATATAAATGTATTCATATATGTAAAAACTATGGTATTTAACAATTTTTAATTGATTTTAATATCAAGTTTTTAGACAAAATTGTAATTAGCTTTTAACTATTATTTCAATAGTACATATGTATGTTTTTACATTATAAATAAGTGAAAGTGCAAGTGGAATAAATGTACCAGCCTTAGATTTTCTCAGATAAATACGATATTATTAATATAATATAATAATGATTTTTTTAGAGATTTTGTTTATGTACCTTAAAGTCAATATAGCTTTGATTGAAATATTCAAAGCTGTGGGATAAAATGCCTTCCATAAATCTCTATCTTATCATATTGCGATGCGGTAGAGTCTAAAATGGTAAATAAGGGAGGAATGGGTAGAAGAAGAAGAGATTGGGATATGAAAATAAGAAAACTCGGAAATAGAGGAAGAAATAAAAATCCTTCTCTCGCTATGGAAGGTGTCATTTTGAGCTAACACGCACAGCGTGGCGCCAATTAATCATTTTATGTCAAACTGCGTGTCTAATTATTTATAACCGGCGCGCGTGACGTAGGGTTATGGTAAACCTACTATAGAATTAATAGACCTTGGTTTTACCACAAGGTGAATCTAAATTAGTTTATTGTGTTTGTTTATGAGTCCGTATCTTTAAATAAGATACTAGAAAAAAAATAATATCATCGATGGTCACGTGGACTAAATGTCAGTCATATAGTTTGGTTTGCTGGTGACGTAGAAGTCAGGGTTGGAACTAATGTTGGTTGGACTGACAACGACTTTTCATATATTAATTGCAACTTTCCCTATCTGGGTTCTTTCCTATAAAATCTACAGCCATTTAAAAAAAAACCTAACCCTTTACCATGTCGGCCTTAGTTGTAATGTTTATAGTCCGGAGAAGGAAGACAAAATAAATTCTTGCTACTGTGTTACGGAGATATTGATCAATTCTGATGTATTAATTTAAGCTCATTTGTAAGTAGTGTACGAATAAATTACTCTCTTTAAAAATGTTGTGCTAAATTTAAAAATATAATTACATTTTAGATCATATACATAGAATGTTTCTACAAAAAGTTGATTTAAATAAAATGCAAAGTCACATTTTTTATTAATATGCATTGTGTCAAAACTGACTATCAAGGATTTAATTAATATAACTCAGATAGTAAACTTGTGGTACGCGTTTCCAAAGTGGCATAGCACGTATCATTCACTTGTTTATAAAGTTTTTAATTTTTTTTTGCTAGATTACTAGTAGGCTGTGTGTCTATACTCGTCAGTGGAAGAGGGGACGTGCTATCAGCAGATAAACAAAAATCCTAGCAGGATCAGCTGCTTATTTCTTTCCCTTTTTTTCAATTTTGTACGTTAGCATCTAAGCGTGATAGAGCTTGGAGATTCTAAGTACGTTAAGTTAACATTATTCGCTTCGGTGGTCATATGGTCTAACGCGCTACTCTCGTACTGACGGGGATTTCAAGGTTATAATCTCGGCTGGACGTAATGAGGTTTTTTTCCAAAATTGTTTTTCACTAATACAATTCATTCAAAATATATTCTTGACTTGTTGTTACGTTTCAAGTACGCAACGTTAGAAATAATGCTTTTACAACTTTGTTACGGATAGCTCGAACGAAAAGTTAGACCAATCGACGTTAAAATTAAAGATACAGCCAGACACACAGACTTTCTCGCTGCTTTAAAAAAATATATTTATATATCTACCCAAAACTTGTAAAATAGGTGAAACTAAATAATAGACAGTGCTGTAAAAACAATCCATCAAAGGATATAAATTAAATAATATTCACTGATACAAAAACATATTAAGAAAAGAGTAATATCTCTGTTCACCAAAGATTATTGCAATCAATTTTACGGGTTTAAATTTTAAAATATATTTGCTAATATCTCAGAAATGGTTGGTTTAAAAAATAAAACATACATTTAAAATAATGGTTTCTTATTTTTAATAGTACTACCAGATTTGAAATTGATGTAAGGTATCATATGGGTAAATGGGAGTTACTATTTTGTTTGAAGTGTTAAACAATGCCTGAATACGAAATTTAATCAAAATCGTTAAAGCAGATTTGGAGAAAAAAAATAATATTTTTTTCTCTTTTGGCTCTTATTCTTATGGTTTAATGAATTTTCAAATAATCCCTATGAGGGACCTTATGAAAACACAAGATACCAATTCTTGGCCCGAACGGCAAAATCGTTTCGGCACTAGTCAGAAAGAAACACAGTTATAAGGCATTGAAAAAACAACTTTTTCTGCTCCAGGGGGGTCAAAAAAAACGTTGATACCCAACAAAATCTCGTGTTCAACTATTTTTTACGATCATAATACTTTTTCTAACCAAGGGGTAAGAAAAATCGTAAACAGTTAATTTATTTTCTTTCTATATGGTATATTTATCCAATTAATAATAATATGTAATATATAAACTATGTTAATTAACAATAATTATTATAATAATAAACTCCTATATTCCTGCTGCCCAAAATTCCCTAAGTTACATTCAAGAATTTATACTAAAATGATCGACAAATTGGGCATGCACTTTCAAAAAAGGCGATCTCATTCTCACTATTTTTAAATTAGGAACAAGGAAAACAAGATGTGACAGCCTGGGTTGAAATCTCAAGGTATATCCAAATAATTATTTCGATAACATTTTTAAAACATCTCATGAAAATATTTAAATAAAATTCAGTTTTATTTTAATATGAAAAATTTGACCAGGTGTTACGTTTTAGAAAATAAAAAATAATTAGGAGGGTAGGGGAGAGAAATGTCTCCCCTTTATCAAACTTAAATATAAAAAAAAAGCCGTACCTCCACCCACTTTTTCCTGTTTTGGAGATGTGCTTCCAAACCGAACACTAAAATATTCCAATCCCAGTTGAGTCATGAATATTTCAACATCCAGTGGGGTTGGAGGCTGTATCCCGAACTCTTGAAAGTTTAAATTCTTAATCTTGTGTTTGGACAAAGAATGATGTGAGTTTTCCTTTGTGATCCCATCCTTCAACCCCTCCCCCCTCCCTTTGCGAACATAACTCAACAAGGATCACCACCTTCCTTACACAAGGACAAAGAAAGAATGGAAGTAGTCTTTAATTCAACAAAGATTTTGTTGTTGTTCATATATTAGCTTTGGTCAAGTTTATTTTTATCTATTCTATTTATTTTTATTTTTTGTACTAGCTAATTGTAATTACCTGAAACATTGTACTCAATTGTTAAAAAAAAGGGTAGATTGTAATTCCTTACGTACTTTAATTAGATTTAGAGGTACAAAAAATATACGCCTAAAGGCAGCCGCCTCAGTCAGCGAGAAAGTATCAATCGTTGTTAGACCACACGGCTTAAAATACAATGGTTTGTGTTGTTTACCTGGGACTACTTCTCTATTTTGTTTGAGCTTATACTCACCCTTCACCCACAACCAAACTTTTTCGTGTTATGAGCCTATCAAAAAAATACTGTATTTCTTAAGGAAAGGCTAATTATAAAGCTCCTTTTTATTAAGCCTAGTTTCATAGCTCCGCAAATATGCTTAAAAATTCGTTGAAAACGAGCTAATGTTACACTTCAACAAATTTGTTTCTATTAAAAAATTCAATCCATAAGGTTGTTAAGAAAAAAGATCCCTGTTAAAATAATTTGATTGTATTTTGGTGGGAACCATATTTTGGAAATAACGTGTGTCAGAATTAAATATTGTGTTAGAGCTGAAAGTCCGCGTGAAAATTTATCGCTTACCTAGGCGGCTCCGTTTTATAAATAAAATACATTCACGACCTTAATTTACTTGGATGACAGCTCAAAAAGTTACTAGAGATAGTCCATAATATATGACTACCCCAACAGCTGACATAATGTCACTTTGGATAACTGTAATGAAAACATATGATAACGTATGAATGTGATAGTTAACCGCAGTACTTTAGGCCAATATTATTTATATATGGGATTGAGGCGCAGCACAAATCTTATTTATCGTTTAATTCCCCTTAAAATAGTTATTATTCACAGCACCTTCACAATAGTTCTAACTAACATAGTTTTAAAATGGCAACCGAGAATTTAAATCATGTGATTGAACGTGACGGAAACAAGTTTTTTACAATGATGCACCTACTCAATGGACACAAATATTTTATCAGTTAAATATTTTTAAATACGATAAAATAATATTAAAATAATGTATCATATATTAAATAAATGACAAGTATTTTCTTTTCTCCAAGTAAATATTATACCTGTATTAAAAGGTATTAATGTATGCACTATTCTACACATCATAGATAACATTCCAAAACGAAGAATAAGTACTTTCAATTATGTTTAAATATTGTTTCAGATTGAATAAAAATAAATTATTAAAAGTAATGAAATAATGTGAGAAAACATAAGTTTACGTTATTTTAAATGTAAAATATAACATGTAATTAAAAAAACTTAACATTAATAACTAAACAGTGATATTTTACAAGTGTTGGCAACCCAAAACCTAAACAATGATTTTTTAACTGTCATCCAGGTAAAAACCTATCGTAAACGGACTCTACATCTATGCATTTTAAACAAAGCTTATGTTTCCAAATTGAAGTGTAGGCAGTGAATTTTAAAGAATCCTATTTAAAATTCTAAAATTGAGAATACCATAAAACTAAAACAAACGCTTAAATAAATTAAGAAATTATCACTTTGCTTTGAAAAAGTAGTGTAGCGTGTGGTAATGCAAAAACTTGTTAATTTCAAACAACCATGACTTTGAAATGTTCTACCAAGTTTTATTATGACTCAATCCCTTCGTTTAGTGTGTTTCACAAAATATAACTTTCACGGCTACGTTGGTAAATAAATATTTATTATAAAATTGCTTATATTACTCTAGATTGACGAGTGAAAATAATTATCACTGACTCAACATTTCTTTGAAAAATTAAATACTGACAAAGATTTACTAAAGTTTTTGTTAGTTATTGGTAAAACTTTGGATATCTACTGATAAATAGTTCTTATTAGCTTACCAACATTATTGGACTCATTTAAATAATTAATTAAACAAAATCAAATTGTTAAATAATTGATTTAGTTAAGGAGTTTTATTTAAAAATGTTTTCAATCAAAATGTTTTAAGTTGACTTTAGTAAATATTTTGACGAGAAAATAACTATGAATGTATTTTTCTATTTAAAAGAATTGATTTCATATATTTCTATGTTATATTAGGGAGAAAGTTACAATATTATGCTTATGCTATATGAAGCAATTGCATTAACTAGGCTACTCCTTATTTCAAAATCTACCCATATTATGTTTATAAATTAATACGTTAAATAATACGCGAGTGTTATTTTTTTTTAGATTGATATTCTATGCGTCACCTTTTACTCTCTATCAGTCCAGGCTTAGCGAAAATTTATACCATGAGGAAGTAGGAAACAATTTAGTGAAAATACACCCTCGTTACATCAGACCGGGATTTAAGCCCCAACCGGTAACCCAGTTTATTTTGAGAGCTACGTTTTAGACCAGGGATGGGAAACCTGCGACCTTTAGAGGTGTTTGGGGTGGGTTTTTTTTCGCATATTCTGTTATTTATGTCTCTTCATCATTTAGTTATATATTCTCTTTCTCAAAATCAAATTTTAGTACTACAATGTAATAAAATTAAGAGTTTTATTAACTGTTGAAATGTTTAGTTTATAGAACTCCATTCTTGAGTGATTTTCTATTAGATTTCACAATACATACTACATGTTGAGATATATATATATATTAAGTACCGTATGCTTGTACAGTATATATCTACAGTTAAATTTAAAAATTAACCATGAGACATGTAGAAAAAATCGAGGAAAAGCGAAAAAGCAGTTTTTATCAAATATTTTATCATGTAATCTGTATTTTTTGTTAAAAAAAAGTGCTTCTATGTATATATAGTAAAATTTACATATTTAATTAAAAAAATGAAATTTGTTGTCGTTGATTGAAAAGGAAAATAACTAAATTAAAAACCGTTCACTCCTTTATGTCTTCCTAAAAACACATTTACTTATTTAGGTAAAGTACGTATTTATAATGTTGGCAACATTTATGGTAAGAACATGAAGGGAGCGGGCTTATGATAAATCCGTAAAGTGTCATATGGCCTTTCAATGCCAAAAGGTTCCCCACCCCTGTTTTGAACCATGTGACTTCAAATTCGGATAATATAATGACCAATTTCAAAGTAATATTTTATTTAATATATTAACATTTTGACCCACTTTGGTGGCTGCATGGTCTAAGGTGCTACTATCGCTATAGACTAGACGGCTGAAGCCAGGATGATTTGGGTTCCAGCCTGGTCGGGTGCACTGAAGGTGGCTTTACTAAATGGTTTCCCACTCTCCCTCCTCTCAAATGTTGGTGCACTTCACCTAAATTAAACCTTCCTAATTCCTAACACATTAACGTAATTAGTACATAGATGTACAACCCGAACGGTTAATAAGACGTGGTGCTAACAGCAACAAAAAAAAAGCCCTGTGTGAACACCAAATAAATGTCAGAGTAGTATTGTCTAGTTTTCCAATGACGGGTGGTACTGGTTCGAATCCCTTTAGAGTGCTAGTGAAATTGTTTTGTCCCAAAATGGTTTCCTTTTCTCCCTCTAAGCAAATTTGTCTAAATTTCCTCTAATCTCTGCCTTCCTCGTTCTTACCTCATCAGAGTAATTAAAATACGGGGACTGTAGTAAGATACTAAGGGGAAAAACTGTGAAAAATAACTTGATTTATGTGTTCTAAGGAGTATTAGTGATTCTAAGTTGGCAATAGGAAGTGACAGTAAAATATTCAGATGCATTATTTAAGAAATCTCTTAGTTAACGTCAAGCCAAGCTGAATCAACGATGGGTTATTTCCTTTATATCTTTATATCAGCACTAGAAGAGATATATATGGTCTTCTCTTTTCTTGAAGAATCATATTCTTCAAAAAGTCTCTAGACAGCTTTCAGAAAGTGGTAAACCGATCCAGTCTACATCGATAAAAGAAATTGGAGGAAAGTAGCTCACAATCTCTGTGTATAGGATTGATCAACTAGACAGAACCAACTGTTGCAAGTTTTTTATATATATATCCAGGTAAGTTGTAGAACAATTGAATTTTTCAAAACAATTTTGATGAAAAACTCTTTATTTATTTATTTTTGAAGCTCAGATTCGATATTCTCTCGAGCCCTCAAATATTGAATATCTAAAGATTTAATGGATTTTAGGACCCGTTACTATTTTTTTTAGTTTAAGCACATGGATTAGTAAATACTTGCTCTAAGAGGTAGGAAGGAAAGGAATTCTTTCAGGAAATGTGCCAACATTAATGGAGAAAAATAAGGCGAAAGTCACATTGAAAGTTACGTGTGATAAATTCACTTTCATTGGTCCGGCATGGACTAAAATCTCAACCTTCTCTTCTACGGTCATAAAGTTCAACATTAATCTAATGCCTAGAGAGACATAGTCCACGCTTTGAGCGTTAGATTTAAGGAACGTGTCTGACAATTAGACTAATAATTTTATGGTAGGCTATACTCATTTTGTTGTGGCTGACTTATCCAAGGATTTTGATTTCTGAATAAAGACATTACAATAATTATTCCACGTGTTTTTATTACAATATATACATATATTTATATTATAAAAAATTAATAACATTTTGATGGATTTAAATAAACTCATTTTATAGCAGAAGATAAAAAACTATTTGGACTTTAGTCCGTTAAATCTAAAGTGAACATTTTAAGTCCTTATTAAGAGGTATATTTTAAAATACTGTACGTAATACTTCAATATCAGATAGAAAAAAATTATTTTACAATTTTCCAAATTATATATAAGCCACAAGAGAGGCTGATCCAGGGAAGAAACTCCGGGGATCCTCCTTAAAAAACTCTTATCCTTCCCAAAATTAAAAAATATATATATTTTTAAAAAATTACATTATATTTTTAGCATAAAACTGGTGAAATATAAATTTAATATATCAAGGAAGAAGTCAACTTTTTTAACAATGTTTGCGTACAACCCGAACAGGTAGTAAGACATGGTGCTAATAATAATAATAATTTAACAATATTAAGTTATTGTTCGATTTCATCTTCTCTGATAATTATAAAAGTTACTAAAACGGTTTTCATAAAATATGCATGTGTCAAAACATATGATCATCAACTGTCATTTTTGATCTCTCTCTCTCTTTCTCTCTCTCTCTCTCTCTCTCTATATATATATATATATATATATATATATATATATNCTCTCTCTATATATATATATATATATATACATTTTACAATATCAGTGTTAAGATAAAATGCTATAGAATGGTTGCCACAAAAATATATATGGTTGTACTTTCTAAATTGCCTTCCTTCCAAATTCCTATTTTATTTTCTCATTATTTCTCAATATTTATTTTGGCATCTCATCACTTATTGTTTAAGCTATAGTTATAGTATATTCATGGGAACATTATAACTGGTATTCAGTGATATTCCTAACACCCATACCTCCAAAACACGATATTGTATCAGCCAATTACCTATTAAAATACTTTTGTATATTTTTAAAACACATTAATACTAAATCTAGTGTAGATAGAAAAAGGAATGACTTGCCTGACTATAATAATAGCCTTAGCTAATTGATAATATTACCTTTACCAATAGCTCATTGATTTAATATGACTCTTGAGCTTATGTTCTCTACCCTCATAGTTTGAGTCACTTAGAAAAACCATTGTTTTAAAGGTTTACGGCTATCATATATTTACTCAAATTGTTAATTTTAGTCAAACGTTATTGAGTCGAGTCATGCACGCTAAATTATACATGATTGTTCAAATAAAATGAAATTGAATGTTTTATGAAGTTGGAATTGACTATTTCGAAATACTAACATGTAATTATAATTTTATTTCTAAAAATTAATCAGCTATAAATGTGTATACAAACAATTTACATTGATTAAATATATAAAATAAAACATCTTTATTATAATTTATCGTTATTTTATACTGCATTATTACTCAACTGGATTGTACGTATTATAATTAAGCTAGTGGGATGAGAATGAGTTGTGTAGAATTTAAACCAAATGTATTAATATTTGCATAGAGAGATGACTGAAAACCATCTAGGAAATATTTTTCGAAAATAAATTTGTACTAAGTTATTCAAATATTTTTTTTTTAGATATCAATATTTAGTCATTTACGGGGGCACTGAGAAATGGTGTAGACGTTTAGAAATCCTTGATTATTTACTAAGTGGTTTGAAATTTTTTAGTAAAGTTTTCACCTAAATGTAAGAAAAACTAGTTAAAAATTATAAGTTTAAATTGCTTACAAAAACTGTGTGGTAACTTACATAAAATATGTTAAGGATTAGGAAGATTGAATTTAGAGGAGGTGTACCAGCATCTTCGTTAAAACAGCGCGGAAAAAAGTTTGGGAAAACTACCCCCAGTACACTCAACCGGAATTGGAACTCTGGTCTCCCCATCATCAGCAACCCACTCTATTTTAAGAGTGATGCCTTACACCAGGGGTATTTAACGTGTTTTTCTGTTTCACCTATCCCCAGATATAGCTTATCTCCAACTTTGTAACTTCAAAATTGTTAGTGCACTATCCAAGCTATACATATTCGATAATCAACACCTAAAATAAAACCAGCGCTCTTAGATCGTTTGTCCTTACACCAGGATCTCTTGTGTCTAACCCTAAATTTATCCCTGATTGTTCAGTGTTTATCATTAAATAACATATGCTACCGTAAATGTGCTTGCTGTGGTGAGTTTGTACAGTGTCCGGTGATTCTACAACGCCACTGGTTCAGTTGGGGAATGTAAAAATTGTATTTGCTATTTCACATAATCGCCAAACATTTTACAAAATCACCAGTGAGTTTACATAACTACCATCAGCCAATGGTGAATGTTAATAAGTCACGTCGATATTAGGTTTGGTAAGGTTAATTTTGAGCAAGTTAGGTTAGTTTGGGCAAGTTAAGACTAGTTTATTTTAGTTTAGTCTAGGTTAGTTTGAATGTATGTTCTATATTTTCATCAACATACATTAGGTATTTTATAAAATCACCAGTAAATGTATATTGTTTCATACTTTCACCTAAATGCATTGGGAAAGTTATAAAATCACTGGTAAATTTATATAAATCCTTTTATTTGTTAGATTAACCATTGCTCTAGTTGATTTGATACATTCACCGCTCATTTAACAAAATAACTAATTCAGCACATTCACAGTAATATAACGTATTTTAAATTGTACGTTCTCTCTAAGATGTCACGCACCACCGGACGTACGCGTACCCCAGATTGGATACCACTGCCTTAGACTGTTCGACCCACGAAGGGGTTACGATTTTTTTCCCCTATTTAATTAAACAACTACAACATTACCTGCATGTCTGGGTACCTGCATTCCCCACTCAGCCGTGCACTCGAATAAACCCGGGAACTCTTTCTAGTGGGTGAAGGGAGCGAAAGGGTGAGTTCAATTGATATTCGACTCGAAAACGGTTAATTTAAGGGGGAAAGACAGCACTAGCGAGAGGGAGTTGGACTTAAACATTAAAAAAACACGTAAGCCACTCACAGTTAACAAGAGTTCAACACTGACCCGACCCCAGGCGTCTCGACGCGCGGAACCTTTCTCACGACGTCTATGTTTGTCGGTTCTCCGTGTCGGCGCTCCCTCTACTGCGCATGCGCACGAGGGAAACCTTGGACTCCCCCAACCCACCACCCACTCTCTCCTTATCTAGCTTGATAAGTATAGGTCAAGGGCTTGACTGATACGTCAACAATGGTTTGTTTTACTTTCTAGATATTGTATTTATTTTAATACAGTTTGAAACTATCCACTGAGGATACATTTTAATATCTATATTTTCTTCATTGTATCTGTTTACACAGCACAAAACGCAAATGTCATCGAACGATGGATTATTATTATTTTTTTACTTGAACCAATTATTTTTATTTGGCCATACTGTATATAACTACACCAATGGCGTAGGAAGAAATAATGGTAGAATTTAAAGGAAATATACTCGCATTTTCGTGGAGGGTATGTGAGAAGTTATTCAAGATTTAAAAAAACTCCAATATACCCATTCGGGATCCGAGCCTCAACCACCATGTCATTAAAAACAGATCAGATGAGACGCCTTTTTCCACATTCCTACTGGTAAGGTTTTTTTAGATTCTTATTTTAAGTTTATTAGGATATAAGTATTGTGCATATAAAATTATTAGGCCTATATTGTTCAAATAAAATATTGTTTGTCTCTAAATTTCTAACCACCCACATATATTATCCTAGTCAGATTCCAAATTATGTATAAAATATTTTTAATAGGTACAAATAGTAGAAACTCCCAGAAGTAATGTCGTGTATTTTGTATTATATGACGTCTAGCTTAGTTTAATGGGTGCTGAAGGAGTGCGGTTTGACAGGGAATCCAATAGGTATTATTATTATTATTATTAGTATTATTATTATTATTATTATTATTATTATTATTATTATTATTAGCACCGCGTCTTACTACCCATTCGGGTTGTACGCACTTACGCTAATGGATAATGGTAGGGTGATTGTGATATGAAATGGAGGACCTACAGTTAAACGTGGAATCCGAACCATGGTAGAGGTCTGGCATTCCACACATTCACAAGTTGTGATAAATACACGTATTGTCAGAGACGAAGGAAAGGTTTGGCAATCAGATAGATCTGTGCCAGGACAGAGGATTGAACCCCGGACCCCAACACAGAAGTCCAACAGCTTATCCCTAGACCGCTAGGTCAATCCAATAGGTCAATGTGAAAGAAGCGTCCTATGTTGATTTGTATATATTGAGAGTATGAGTTTGAATAGAGGTACGAAGTTAATATATGAAGGTAGAATGTGTAGATCAAAAGGAAGGGGTCCATTTAAGATGTGGCTAAATCTTGTAGATCAAGGTGTGAAAAAGAGAAAAATTAAGAGTTTTAAGAGTAAAAGATCATATATGACTCGGTAAATGGATGTTATTGAAGCGATGGGAGTATGCAAGGATATAGGAGTGTGGGGAAAGTTATTTAGGATTAATTAAGTACTGAGTTGTTTTATATATATATGGTTTCTTGCCTACCCTTTAATGGAATGGCGTGATCAGGTATGTATGTATATAGTTGTTTAATATGATTTTATTAATTAAATTTTCTATTTAAACGTTAAACTAAAGGGTCTCCATTGACTTAATATAAAAGGTAAGTAAAAGAAGAGAAGGCTAGAAGAGATGCATTCATACTAATAATAGAAGAAAGGTAAATGATAATGAAAGCAACATGTATTAAACCACCCTCAATGTACCGGTCGAAGAGCACTGAATTTACATCAACGTCTTGAGTAACCCCCATTAAGGCCGTATTAAGGTCAAATATTTTCTAAATGTATTAATAATAAAAAAATTTACTCTTCCTTAATGTCCAGGGTAGTGGTTTATTGGCATATAGTACAATTTATAGTCCATACAACATTAATAATTATTTTTAAAAAAGCTTTAAATTACTTCAAAAGAGATTTCATTAATTAAAATAACTCCCCACCCCTTTTTAGATATATTTCAAATCCTATGATATTATCGAATATGAAGCTTAAATATGGCCTTAAATAAAACTCCAAATGACTCTAGATGCATTTTACTGTCAAGAATTTGCCAGAATAGACTGCTTCAAATAACTACAATACTAGAGACCTCTATCTGGCAGAAAAAATCAGAACAGGGAAACTCTAAATAGCTTCCAAGGTCATCCCAATTTTAAAAAAATCTAGGGGAGGACAACTTCAAATATCTTCTCTAGATGTATATCATTTTGAATAATTTTCTGGTGAGGACCACCCCAAATATCTTAGTTTCTAAAATAATTCAATCTTAAATATTTTTTTTGTGGAAGACCAGTTCAAAGATTATCTTCTATGGGTATCTAATCATCGTAAAAAATCAAGGTGAGGACTACTATACATAATTTTGAGGGGCATCCAAATTTCAAAAATGTATCGGCGAGGAACACTTTAAATGTTTTTTTATAAAATAATCTATTTAAAAAAAATCAAGGTGAAGGCTACTTGTAGCTTCTAGAGTGAACCATTTTTCAAAAAATTGTTGAAGGGGGCCACTCCAAAAGGTTTATAAAACTATCTGATTTAAATAAATGGTACGAAACTCCACACGGACTTTCTCGCTCTGTTGTTTAAAAATTGATATATTTACTCAAAACTCGTAATATAATGTGTAACGAAATAATATACACTAGCAGCCCCAAGCATAAATTGCACTATACTTATGTAAAACTTTTTGAATCCCGGTTTTAAATTTTATGATTTTATTTTTATATAATTAATGTCCTCATTTGTATGTTTGGACCAATAAAAAAGATCAATATTGAGTCAACAAGGGTCGACATTTAGTAACAAAAATTTCCACATCCGATTAAAATTTTCTACATTTTATTAGGTGTTGCACATCTTCAGGTCATCGTATTGATATTAAATTCATCATTTATAAATTTTGCCCAATAAAAAATGTAAATATTAACTATTGGGTCAACGATGGAGATAGATCATTGTTGTACAAACATTTCTCATAAGAGGTTTAAAGAAAAACAACATAAACTTTTAGAGACTTATTTATATTTAATTACTCTATGGCATTGTAGAATATTCGCCAATATTTCAGAAACTCTTGGGCTTATTGAATATAAAAGTTTTTTTATTTTTAATAGTACTACAATTTTTCAATGGTAGGTTATTTAGTATCTTAAATAGTTGCGGAGATACGGGAATTTCCGCTTCTGTAAAGTACCATAAATATAATTTTCATGGGAAGATGAAAATAACCAGTTTATTTATAATCTTAATCTACGCCTAGAAACGAATTTTAATCAAAATCGTTAGAGCCGATTTTGAGAAAATCAATTTTTTCGCATTTCACCCTTTAATAAACTATTCTTGATTTTAAGTTGAAACAGACATACGGCATTGCAAATACCACTTTTTAGGTTTCGGGGGTTTATGAGACGTTGACATCCATTAACATTTTGGGCTAGGATTTTTTTTTTTACGGTCGCAATACTTTACCTTTAGTTTTCGAAAAGCTTATATATATATATTTATTTATTTATTTATTTGCGTATAGCTTGAAAGTTATTGGTTTTATAAAAATATGTTTCAATTTTTTTTAATTATAAGTAGATCTACATATTTGTAATAAGTAATTTCATATTTCAAATAGTTTCGGAGCTATGATTAAAAATATGAGAATTTACCCATCAGACCAGAGCCCTTAAAGTCATTTTACCAAAATATTGAGAGTGGCTATTCTGTTTGGAATATTTATAAATAATTTGAAATGAAATTTAATCAAAATCATTAGAGCCAATTTTGAGAAAATCAACTTTTTCTCTTTTTTCCCTTCAGTAAACTATCCTTAATTTTAGGGTTGGATATCCAATTCCAAAAACCCCTCGGGGCAACCCTATGAAAACCATAGATAACAAGTTTTAGCCCGATCAGTAAAATAGTTTAGGCTCTAGTTGATACATACAGACGAAAATTCAAAAGCCCCACTTTTTCGGATTCATCAAAATCTTGAGTTCGATTTTTTTGACGATCACAATACTTTCTCTTCCTGTAAGATAGCGATAAAGTAAAAATTACTTTATGTCTTATTTTTTGGGATCTTAACCATGATACACCGTATTTTAGATTAAACTGCTGAAGACAGGGAGACCAGGGTTCGATCTCTGTCAAGTGCACTGGGGGTGGTTTTTTACTAAATTGTTTTCTACTCTCTGTCAACGCAAATTCTAGCGCACTTTTTCTAAACTAAACCTTCCTAGTCCCTAACAAACTAGTGTAATTTTTAGTACATAGGTGTACAATCCGAACTAGTCGTAAGTCGCGGTGATAAAATAAACTGGTATAAGAGATTTTTTAAGTACCATGTATTACTACCCGTTCGGGCTATACGTATATTATATACTAATTACAATAATGGTCTTAGGGATGAGGAAAACTATTTTTATAGGAAGTGTACCCACATTTGCGTGGAGGGAGAATGGAATACCTTTTAGGAAGAAACACCCTAAGTACACCCGACCGAGATTCAAACTTCAATCACCCCGTTTTTGGTAGCTAGTCTATTATAGAGTGACAGCTTAAACCACGTGGCCACCGAGGCGGGTAAGATATCGTCGATTGATTTCTATAAGCATACGTCTTAACTCTTAAATACCACATAATATACCATTAATGAAACGCACATAGGTGAGCACGTGGACTATATGTCAAGCTAATATATTCAGGTTTTATGTTAGACGAAGATGTCAGTGTTCAAATCCCAGCTGGGTGTACTGAGGGTAGTTTTTCCTAAAATAGTTTTCCACACTTTTACTTCTCAAGCAAATGAGGATAATTTCATTTTGACTATACTTTCCTCATTTTTACCCTAGTAGAGCAATAAAAATGTGCAACCTTCCAGGCGGTTAGTAAAATAAGGCGCAGGAATAAGTTAATCATGAACAAAACGTTATATTTTCTTTGGTGATCAAGTAAGATAATAAATAAGTGAATTTTATTATCAATTGCGTCATATTCATAGAGAATACGCGTTGTTCACTTGGTTTAAGACATTAGTCTCACAATATATGTAAAGAAATATTAAAATCATATACTGTGCATACACCGTTCGGCCTTGGTTCAAATTTCGCTAAAAGTGGTATTCGCATTTGGCAGTAATCACGGAACCAACAGACTAAATGCCAAATAGTTGGGACCTTCACTCCACTCGGGAAACAAATAGGGTTGTGTGTGTTTTTGGTTGTTGTAAAAATCACTTGAGTATTGTATTAAAACATTAGTTTATATAAGACTTTTATAATCTGTCTTAAGAAAGAAAACTATTGCAAAAATAACTGAAAATTTCAGTGAATTTTTTAAAATGTCTTAACTTCACCTTGACTTTTCCGGGATTTATCCGTTTCCTAGTTGTGTATTTACCCTGTTTTTACCTTTTCATCCACTCTTATTTATTGAAAACCCTGACTAGCTTATTGCCTCTTAAGACTTATAGAAAATAAACTCGTGAAAGAAAGGGCTCTATAAATCCTCGGTTTATTGAACTAGCAAGTTTGGAGTCTTTCCTCGCGTGTTATTTTCGGGCAGTGAAGTGATGGTCCATGGTGTTATCGCGTATCCGCGGAGGTTAAAATAAACTCTTCATCGAACGACCGAACTTTCTGGATATATAGAACCCTTGCAATGTTTTATAGACAACACACTCTTACTTTAAAGATGGCGTCGGCCGGCTGCTAAAGTATGGTAAAACAAGTTTTACGGGGCGCTAGATATCATTCCTGAGTAAAGCTTGATTCAAACATTCGAAAATACAGAACAGAATTTGTTCGAAAGATACAGCAATTCACACGCTAACAGAAATGGCTATTGGTACATGAAAATATATGAATATGAAAATATTTACTAGGTATTTGTACCGAGTAAACCAGCCAAGGTTGCTTAAAGTGTAATAATAATATTTAGCACCACGTCTTACTACCCGTTCGGGTTATACGCTTGCTTAAAGTGTATCCGGACACGGAAGAAAAAGGTATTATTATTATTACTATTATTATTATTATTATTATTATTATTATTATAGCACCACGTCTTACTACCCGTTCGGGTTATACGCTTTAAGTACTAATTACGCTATTGGTTTAGGAATTGGGAAGGTTGAATTAGAGGAAGTGAACCCGCATTTGCGTGCAGGGAGATTGGAAAACCATTTACGAAGAACCACCCCCAGTTCACCCGACCGAGATTTGAACCTAAATCTCCTTGTCCTCAGCAGTCGAGCTCAACACGACTAGCGCGTTAGCCAACTACGCCACCGAGACGGGTACAAAAAAGGTAGGCAGTCCGTATTAAGATGAGGTTCAATTTTAATCGGTCGGTGTAAAAGTTACTAAGATTCTGTTCTTGCGTTATGTGATCATATTATAATTATTAAACCCACCTCGGTGCCGTAGTTGGCTAACGCACTAGTCGTGTTGAGCTTGATTGCTGAGAACGGGGAGATCGAGGTTCGAATCTTGGTCGGGTGAACTAGGGGTGGTTTTTCCTCAATGGTTTTCCACTCTCACTCCACGCAAATGTTGGTTCACTTCCTCTAATTCAACCTTCCCAATGCCTAATCCATTAGCGTAATTAGTACTTAAAGCGTATAACCCGAACGGGTAGTAAGACTTGGTGCTAAATAATAATATAATTATTAAACAAAAGTGAGACAATTATGTACAATATTAATTATCAATTAAAATATAATCACTGCAATGGAATTTTCAATTAATTAAAATTACCGGATACGATCACTATGTAAACAGCCAGATACAGTAAACCTATATCAAAAATGAGCGTAACAATTTGGTATGGTTTTCTAGTGACGAGTAAATCCCGATTCTGATCTCAGCCATGTGTACTGAACGTTTTTATAAACATAGTTTTCTACTCTACTTACACACGAATGCGGGTACTTAAATCAAACCTTTCTAATTCCTACGCTATTAGTATAAATATTCTGATAGCTTCGATATTTACTAAAACGCATTGCATACAAAAAATAAGCAAATTATCAAAGATATTATTTTATTTTGGTTTTCTTATTTGTTCTTTGTGTTCACCTTATCTTCTTACCCACTCAGACTATTCGTGTATTTACTCTAATAAGAAAAGAATAGGTAGGATAAAATGTTATAGGAAATGTAGCTGCGTTCACTTAAATGAAGAGTGAGAAACCCTTTAAAAGAAAAAACTCCTTCAGTACACCCTCATGAGATTAGAACTCAGACTTCCCTATTCGGAGAGCATCAATAGCTCACAAAGACACGGAACAAAAGTGCACTTAGACTTTGTATCAAAAATGTACAGGGAAAAAACAAGGGCATAATGTGGTACCATGACAAACATATATTTTAAATAATTCTCTTACTATTTACATTAATTTTAATAAAATAATATAAAAACCGGGTAAGGTAAGGTTGGTTAGGATGCAAGCACAACAACTCAAGTTGAAAGAAAGATGTGTCGTTCGTATACGAACCAACATTCGGTGTTGCCAAATGGGTCTCAGAGACACAGCAGTGTTGCGCTTTTTAAGCTCCTACGTTGTGCGCATCTGATATAGGCCTACTCCAAAGCAGACACACAAATTATGCCTGTGCGCTACCATTAGGTAGCCACCAATAAACCACACCAGACAAGTTTGACACCTCAACCCGTGTGCCCACTGATGCGAGTATTATTTTATTGGACGTACAAAGTTGCAAATTATATTTTTATTTTATTTAAATCCAAATGGCTGTTTATTCACAATGGGTATTCAAAATTTGGTCTTTCCGA
Organism: Timema poppense; assembly: GCA_902141375.1. NCBI lineage: Eukaryota > Metazoa > Arthropoda > Insecta > Phasmatodea > Timematidae > Timema > Timema poppense. The sequence goes on from CABFOV010000062.1 coordinate 274,916, forward strand.
CAAATTAAGACGTGTTTTTTATTTAAAATTACCCGCCTCGGGGGCGTAGTTGGCTAACGCGCTAGTCGTGTTGAGCTAGACTGCTGAGCACGGGAGATCAAGGTTCAAATCTCGGTCGGGTGAACTGGGGGTGGTTTTTTCCTAGATGGTTTTCCACTCTCCCTCCATGCAAATGCGGGTTCACTTCCTCTAATTCAACCTTCACAATTCCTTATCCCTTAGCGTAATTAGTACTTAAGCGTATAACCCGAAGGGTTAGTAAGACGTGGTGCTAAATAATAATAATAATAATAATAATAATTTTCTAACTGTTCGATTAGCTGTAATTGTTCTTATTTTCAGACTTGCATTTATAACAAATATTTTGAGTTCGTGCCAAGAGCATCTTCTCCCCTCAGTAGAGAATATTTTACCACGATAATAAATCAACCTTTTTGTTGTTGTTGTTGTGCAAAGTGACAGATTTCGATCACGGCTAAGATTCGTGACAAAGAAGACTGGAAAGTAATGACAGGAGGAATGAAAAGTATCTCGCTGAATAGAAGAAAATAAATAGCAGCCCTCCACGACGTGGCAATCGATACTCTGGGGTCAGGGTTGCGATATTTTCTTGGAAGGCTTGTTAGGAACTTTAAGAGTCTGAATCGCGTCCATCAGGTGGGTGCCAGGATAGGTTCACTTGAGTTGGATGTGGGTAAAGGATGTTCGGGGAAGACGGTATTGACGGGAAAAGGTGGGGAAGGAGGGCAAGCAGCTAAATGGACAGTTGGGGGAATAAAGCTCGATTCACAAGTCCGCCGAGAATTGAGAACAGAATCGGCTTGGCTGGTTTAGCAGTTCAAATGGTAGCATAAATGTATTTAAGCCCACGATTCTTTGTTACACAAATTATAAACTAACTGATTATCGATACAGGTAAATAGATATCTAAGATTAATATCACGATGAATGTTTTCAAATTATTACATTGCGCCGTGAGACAAATGAAAAAAAGAGCGAGAATCACACGTGCGCTTTCCTTTTAACGAATTATTTCAAATTATTTCACAGCAGTAAACACAGTGGTCTCTCAGTATCTTTATTCTGTAGGTGCATGCGCACTGATAAAATAATTTTGTTTTGAGATTTAATTGGGTCCCCCGAACTTATTTTGTCCGACAGAAAAAATGAAAGCTGAAGTTAATTCAAGTCTCGCCTGACAAACAACGTCAATGAGGTTGAAATATTGTTATTGCATCGTCACGTGATTACGTTTATGCTCTTTTCTTGTTTTTCGGTGAGTGTGTGAATAGATCCTCATTGAAAGCGTGAAAAATAGATAGTACAGTAAAATCTTCTTTCCTCCCCTCCCCCTCCTATCCCAATTTTTAAACAAAATTTAAAAAACCATCTTAGAATCAACCATCAGTAAACTACCCTTACATTTAAAGATAGAATCAACTCGAGGTATGTTCCTATGACAGAGATGGGGATGTATTCGTTGTGACATTTTCGCATATTCTGTCAATAATGTTTCTTCGCCCTTTATAAATTATATATTCTCTAACTCACATTGTATTCCTACAATTTAATAAACTCTTTTGTCAACTGCTGAGATGTTAAATTTGTAGATCTCCATTCTTGATCTATTTTAAATTAAATTTTATAATCTTTATTACATGCTGACATATTTTTAAGTATGCTTGTACAGTACGCATTTACAGTTGAATTTTAAAATTAGTCAAGATCTGTGAAGAGAATGTCAAATAATTTATTATTTACAAAAAAATAATTTCTTTATGAATATACAATAAATTATCATTTTCTTTGTAAACAATAAATCAACACATTTGACAACTTCGGTGTGCTTTAAGCCTTATAGATATTTTGGTTTTGGAGTTAATATTTACCTACACACATACCCACAAATACACAGACACATTTACATACAAACAAACTAATACACATCCTATATTATTTATATATCAATTGATTCTCATTGTCAGGCTTCCTTTAGTTTAAAGGGACCTATAGTATCTAAATATCAATTATGAACCTACTATATCGTTTAAGCTCTAATCATAGATACGGCCAGATAAAATATTAAGACCCAATTTTTAAGTTCGGAGGTAAATAAAACGTCAAAATTTGAAAATTCTCACAATTACAACACTTTCTCACCCACTTCGGTGACCGCGTGGTCTATCGCGCTAATCTCGTGTTGTACTAAACTGCTGTAGACGGAAAGATTGGGGTTCAATCCCGGTCGGGTGCACAGAGGGTGATTTTCCTAAACGGTTTTCCACTCTCCCGCCACACAAATGAGGTTACATTTCCTCTAAATTAAGAAATCCTACCCCATAACACATTAGTGTAATTAGTACATAGGGGTATAGCCCAAATGGGTTGTAAGACGCGGTGCCAAAATAACCAACCCCTTTCTCTACTCCATAAAGGGATAATAGAAGTTGTTTCTTTATATTGATCCTTTTTTGTTTTGTGCTCAGCGTCTTAATGCCCGATCCGATAATTTACACTAAAGTAGAAGGGGTGAGGGAGGTAGAATTGTATAGTTAATTACACTTACGTGGATATTTAGTGAGAAATCATTAAGGGGAAATCTCAATGGGCTCGCCCGAATTGCGCCANATCTCAATATATTAGATTAGGATTCGACCTCATACCTTCCAATCACCGGAAAAAAAACAAGACACCTACTAAATTGTGAGGGCTTCGTTCATATAAAGAGGATTTAAATCGTAAAAGGTGTCCTTTAAGAATTCCACATTTTTCTATTAAAATTAATTATATGTTCTATAACCCTGAATGTTTTTTTTAATGTTATTATAAGTAGTGTTGTCTAGTGGTAAGACTGACCATTATCTGTATCACATTGATTTGAAAAGAAATACATCAGTATCGTTTATTGTTCTAAAGACTTACCACGTTGAGCGTACACGTTCAAGATATTATTATTATTAAGAGTATCTTAGATTTGAGTCCATTACACTATCCTTGCGGCTTGATGTGTCAATTTCTTAATGGGTTATTAATTCATCATTCTGGAACCCTAAAGAATTGTTTCAGAATTATTAACAAAATTCTGAGATATATAAACAGGTTTTATAATTATTAATTATAAAACTGTTACTAGCTCTAAATTCACGTGACTCGCCTCGGTGGCGAAGTTAGCTAGTGCGCAAGTTTTGCGCTGGGCTAGACTACCGAGGACGGGAAGATCGAGGTTTTATTCTCTATCGTATGGATAAGGGGTGGTTTTTCCTAAATGGTTTTCCACTCTCCCTCCATGCAAATGGGGGTTCACTTTTTCTATATTCAACCTTCCCGATGTTTAACCAATTATAGTCATTAGCACTTAAGCGTATAACCCAAACGGTTAGTGTGACGCGGTGCTAATTATTATTATTATTATTATTATACTTTCACGTAATCATACGTCAAGTCATACGATCGGCAGCCATCTCTTTTGATGGATATCATCAATACCCATAAAAAAACATGTAATATAATAAAATATTATTAATGTTTGATCGAAAAAATAAGTTGTTTTTTTTCTAAAGGCTCTTCCTATTAAAAATAGACTATAGAATATTTTATAATTGGTAGCGCAATCCCGCATGTTAATATTTTACCTTCTAATATAAAGGTCTACGAAGTAAACCTACTCATGTGATATTGATTGTTGTGGCAATGTTTTTTTTATTTAGCACCATGGAAGTGTACCCACATTGGCGCAAAGGGAGGGTGTAAAACCATTCAGGAAAAATCACCCTCATTAACCCAACCGGGATTCGAAACCTGATCTCCCCGTCGTTAACGGTCTGATATATTGTGAGAAAGACGCCTTAGACCATTCGGCCAGAAACAAGTGGGTGGGCAATATCATTATGTGTTATTTATTTAGCACATCATAATTAAAATACCTAAAACTTCTAGGTAGATTTTATTCAATGGCACAATGGAATATAATAATATTCATGAAAGATAAACTGTATTTTTTAAAGATCTTAAAGGGAGTAATATTGATTTATAAAGTTGTGCTTCGTGGCATGTGAAATTAATCGAGGTAGATGATACACACAAAGTTATCTTTTCCATCAAACTAAAAGTTTTCAAACTTTCTCACGGCTAATAGCTTCTAAGAGGGACGAGAGAGTAGTGGGAGTAAGGAGGGAGATTTATTTACTAAATAAAGTATCACCCGCATCGGTAGTCATGTGGACTGGATCAGAGGATCACAAACATTTTTAGACAGAAGGAACACTTGCACTTTAATTAATACATGCTGGAACCCTCATAGCATTTCTTAAACAGATATCAGCGACATTTAATAACGATAGCTACCCGCTTCTCTGGCCGCATGGTCTAAGGCGCCACTCTGTCAGAATAATAGACTGACAATGATGGAGATATCTATGTTTGAATCTTGGTCGGGTGTACAGGGGGTGGTTTTTCCTAAATGATTTTGCACACTTCCTTAACGCAAATTCCGGTACACTTTCTCTAAATTCACTAGCTCACCCTTAGCTAATTTAACTTAATTAATATATAAGCGTATAGCCAGCACGGGCAGTAAGACGTGGTGCTAAAAAAATTAGAGATAGTTAACTTTTCCAAATCCTTTAGAACTTAATACATGATCGAATAAATATTTAAATAAAATGTACATTTCACTTATATTTACTTGTGGAAAAGTTCAACTTTCAAAGTGCAAAATTTAAATCACTATATTTACTAGTGGCCCGGGTGAACTTTCTTTTGATCATGAAATCACAAAGTGGTTCATTATTTGAACTTATGGCTATCAGCTGTTTAGTAGGTGCAGATAATCTTCTATATTTAGCCTGTTTATAAATTTATTCTTTGTACCAATATACAATAAAAGAGCTTGCCCACAAAGATTTGTTACACATAAACAAATGCAAAGCTTGATTCTTCATTTCAGAGTATTCTATAGATATTTTAATCCAAAATTGTATCATTTCTTCCACCCAGAAAATTTGATTTTAAATTATAATATGTTGGAATTTCTACACGTTTTGATTTCTCTATTAAAGACAATAATTATTCGTTGGCACTGCAAGATGAATGTGTTGTTGCCGTATCTACTATCATGCAATAGCATCAACTATGAAGCATAAAACAAACGTAAAACATCACGTCTTGTTCTGGCTGCACCTTTAGCAAATGTCCTTTATTCAGATTTGAAAAACATTTGCAATCCTAACTACGGATGCTATTTTATAGTGTGAAAACTAATTAAGAATGTTATAAATTTGCCTCACGGAGCATGAAATAGCTATGGTGGAGACCAAGGGCACCTCAAAGCGGAGTTTGAAAAACAATGAACCAGACGTAAACTCATTCACTCTAATTTTATGAAATAGGAGGAAGTAAGAGGTGGCGGTTCAAATATTTTCCGAATGTAATGGCTTTTTTTAAAAATAATTAACCCCCCTCCCTCCACGCATATGAGTACAAATTCCTCTAAGTTCTGTCTTTCTCCCCTTCATCCCATTTGTGTTTATAAATTCAGACAAACCGAAAGGGTAGTAAAACGTAGCGCAATAAATAAATATATACTTTTTAATTATTTAAAAAATATTGTTTTTTATAATTATTTCATTGCTAATATCTTGACAGTAAAATTATAATTTTAGAGTAATGAATATAATTTTGACTTCCTTATTTAACTTTTTAACATTTTAACTTGAACACATTTAATGAATTCAATTGAAGTCGTAATCTAAAATGTTATAAAATAATAAAAGTAATAATAAAGATGGTTATTTTATTTAGAAATTAAAATATTGGAGAATTTTCATAATAAAGTTTGTTAATTCAGAGCTCTCAAACGCTAAAATGGTTTACCAACAAAAAGACTCTCAAAAAGTATGGTTTATATGTGTGTTAAAAAATAATACTCTACCCTTCAATTGTCTTGCTTCACTATCAACTAATCTCCAAACAGTTTTGTTTGGTGAAATCTTTCTCTCTCTCTAAAAAAAAAAAGATCTTAACGTAACATAGCATAAACATGGTTAATGTTTAAACTTTATGCAGGGGAGAGGAACTTTCACATGTTTCAGTTGTTTCCTGGAGCTGCGTCCATTCGCGGACTCTAAAACTTGATAGCCTCCCCAACATTTATTACACGCGGACAACCAAGCCACTGACGTCACGTCTAGTACAAACTAAAAAAAAACCACTTTACACAGCGTTTCCCTTTGTTTGGTTTTCATACTAGATAGCAACTCTTGTAGAGTGTTTAGAAATCAAGTTGAAGACACCTTGAAAATTGTATGGTTATATATTAATATAACTTTATTTGTTTATGATAAAAGCACACGTTAACTTTTTTTTTTATATAACACCCATTCATGTCTTATATTATTATTATTAAATAAAAATTGAAGTTTGAATTATTATTTTTTTGTATCTGTCTCACTATGGGGGAAAAATACGTATATTGCTTTATACACTAAAATCCTTATAATTTTGTATCGCAAAATCATTTGATATTTTTTATCGCAAAATCATTTGATATTTTTCATTTTAAGTTGATAAATCAAGTTATCACCCCATCATACAATTTAATTACCCCAGACTTGTTCATATAAATGTTAATTTGTAATGTATACAACAGCTCAGAGTGGCAATAATAATTGAACATAATTGTGTATTTTAACTGTCAATAGCTATAATGTCGAAGCCGGATTTTTTTTTCCTGTGTGAAATAGAAGCTTATATTTTTTTCAACGCTATTCAAACGCTTTGTTGTTTTTCGTTTGTTTTTTCATGAGTACGCATTTATTCACTAAACATGGTCGAGCTAAGTACAGTGTGTTTGTCAGCTGGTGCCGCAACTTAAATACCATATACACATGTAATAGTAGACCTATACATATATTATGAATATATTATATCCTTTAAGTCTATTCTTACTACATAAAATAAGTCTAACACTCAATTTAAGTTCCTTAAATCAATCACACTACGTTTAATTTAATATTTAAAAGTTAATCTCGAGTCCATTTCATAGCTTATTTAATCTTATTTAGTCACTCTAATAATATTAGTTGTATTAGAAGTAATAATAGTAAAATACTAATTAGTCTACATTCAACACAAGAATTATAAGGGATGTGAGTCAGGAGGGTAGTTTAGAATAGGTTCACTTACCTTAGAGGAGAAAGATAGCCGGTAAAACTACCCTATTTGACATCCATCAAATATTCGCAGCCTCATGACCTAGCTCACAGCAAAAAATACAAAAATGAACTGACAGATTTTTCCACGCGGTAGCCACCGCAGGTAAAACCTATTTAAGATATTTATACATGTTTTTAAACCACACGCGTGAATAAGCAAGAAATAGTTTCTCACTCTCTCTCCACGCAAATGCATCTTCATCCCTTCGCCTATCAGTGTAAAGATGTGGACAATATTTTAAAATATTAGTGTTGTTTGTTAAAAAAAATTGTTAAATGTTACATATAAATATTTGGTTTTAGATCTATGATGGACCAATTTTTTGAAATCACAGCAATTTTTCAAAAACCAAAATAAAAATGAAGGTGAAAATTAACTGTAGTTGACCCACTTCCATGGCCGCATGGTTTAAGGCATCACACGTGGAATGGACTGGATTGTTCATGAAGGGGAGATCAGGGTTGGAATCCCAGTCGAGTGTATTGGGTGTGGTTTTAACTAATGGCTTTACACTGTCTCCTTTTAAATGAGGGTACACTTCTTCTAGGTTCAACCTTCCTCATTCCTAGCATATTATCGTTATTAGAACATTTGCATGCAGCCCGAAGTAAGAGGAAGTGCAAAAAAAAAAAGTTTCCTAGCCACCCGACTTTGATTGTATCTTTGAATAAAACTTTTTTTAAAAGTTGAAAAATGACAAATAGACACAGAAATCGACAAAGGTACCGGGTAATATTCTCTTGTCCAGGTGTCATTTTTCAACTTAAGCCTATATTAAATGTAACAAAAATAAAAGTTTCTAAAATTATTCTCATAATATTTAGGTGCAAGATTAGAGTTTTATTTCGATTGTTTTGATGACCTAGTGGTCTAGAGGTAAGGTGTCGGACTTCTGTGTTGAGGATACAGGGTTCAATCCTCGGTCCCGGCACAGATTTATCTGATTATCAAACCCTTCCTTCACCTCTCACAAGAGATCTTGTGAATGTGGGGAATGCCAGGCCTCCACCATGGTTCGGATTCCACGTTAAACTGTAGGTCTTCCATTTCATCTCACAATCACCCTACCATTACACATTAGCGTAAGTGCGTACAACCCGAACGGGTAGTAAGACGCGGTGCTAATAATAATAATAATAATATCTCTATTATTTTAGTGACATCCTCTTTTTCGGTGTGTGCAATTTCGAACAAAGACGTACGTCACAAACAAACGTTCACTGAACCTTCGGGTCAAAGTCGGGTCAGAGGACACGTGCGCGAACATTGACGTCACAAACACAGACACGTGTGCATGCGCAGACCCCTTTTGACTGTGTATATTCTCTGGTTGTTATATTTTATTTTTATTTCGGGCGTGGGGG
>CABFOV010000062.1:300461-326762 GCA_902141375.1 Timema poppense
AGAGCAAAAAAAAAAAAAGCTTGGCTGCACAAACATGTTGTTGGAAAAGGCATCAAAAGTTTAAGTCTAAAATTTTTGAACGTTCTTTGTGTTGGGTGACGAGAAAAATAATATACAAGCGAATTTCTAAATTATCTTCTCAAAGATGTTGGCACTCGGGGCGTGGTCAACCCTCCGCTTCCCCCCATTTTTAGGCCTCACTTTCTCGCTGGATTTTAATATGGGAAGGAATATCCAACCAACATACCAACGATGTACCCTTTAATGTAAAATTTCATAAGATCTAAAAAAGGATATAAAGGTCTATCACAAATTCCCTGAAAGATCTCACGGACCTCCTGGACGAGCCTTGGTGACCCCACTTTGAGAATGTCTGCTTTAGACCATCCGACGACCGAAGCGGATTTTTAGATACTTTCTGACTAATTTTGAACTCTACTGTACTAAATAAATTAGTGACATATTATTAGTTGTCACAGTCTAGAGCATGCGTCATTGGAAAGGACAATAGAAGCTACCGTAATTGTTATTTTCCCTGTAACGTTAAAAGCATTTTATGTAGACACGCAATAATTAATTTAGTTACTGATTTTGTCACGGAGGTATGATTTTTGATGTCACATCGCTTTGGGTTTGCTTCCAATAATGGTCATTTCAACTAAAATGTTAGTTTATTTGAGTTGTATGTACTCCTGTGTCCTAATAATAGTGTTTATTAAATAATGTTTTTGATATGTATTTTACTTTTCTTAAACTATATTTCAAATGTATCAACTCTGTATTCATCTGTTAATCATACCTTAAAAAGTGATTTCATTCTCGATTTTGAAATTTTTATGAACGTCATAGGAATAATTAGAACCCATTTTGGTATAAAATGTGTTAACATATTTTATAATACAAATATTTATGGATCGGGTAGGTAAATTATTGAAACATTATTTCTTGCAACAAATTAAAAAGTAACGTTGTTTTCTAATGCAAGTTAAATAAATAATATTCTACACAAAATAAATTTGTTTGAAAAGATTAAATGTGTTTGTTTTTAGTAAAAATAGGAAACTCTATAGAAAAAGTTGCTCTTATTTCAGGTATAGCTGTAAAGAGAGAATTTGTTCACAAAATCAAAAAAGTGTCCACCTCATCATTCCTGATCTGGTATCGTCCGGAAAACGAATTGCTTGAAAACCAATTATACTTTGGTTGTGAAAGACCTCTAAATACTCTAGAGCTCAAAGAAGAAACTGATACAATTACCATATTAAAACAAGTTAGTATTAATAGTATTGAGTTGGTAAACTACAGTAGCCCCATGGCTTCTTTGGTGCTGACTGACAGCTGATGGTTTTGAAAAGTTATCAGACCAAATTATGTATCCTTACTCCGAACCATATTATCTGCAAAAACATGTGGTTAGCAGCTGTCACTTCTGACAGTCAAAATTTATGTATATACCTAAATGTTGACTGTCAGCTGTCAGTCAGCACCAAAGAAGCCATGGGGCTACTGTACTTTTAAGAACGTAATGTATTAAAAGTGCCAAATATTTGAAGGGAAATATTCGAACACCGAGGCATTTCCTATTGAAATGACAGTTTCGAAGCTTCTAAGCCATTAAAATAATAAACCTCAATTATCTTAAAATATTTATTTGTGATCGTATTGAGAAAAAACAAATTGTTTCATTTATTTAAGGAATACTAGAGCAATTTTTCTAAGGACTCAATCATAAGCCACATAAAGCTGTTTGTTGAGAGGGAGGAGGGGCTCTAATGTCTACATGGTGTTACTTGAGAAGGGGAGGGGGTTCATACATCACAGTGTTACGTAACACTGATCTTATACTTAAATTATAATGTTGAAAATATAATAAATGATTGTCCTTGATTTTATCGTTAGTATTTTTTTTATTTTAGCACCTAATGTTACTACTACCCATTCGGGTTATACCCGTTTATACTAGTTACGTTAATGATTTTAGGGATGAATAAAGTTACATTATTATTAGCACCGCGTCTTACTACCCGTTCGGGCTATACGCACTTACGCTAATGTGTAATGGTAGGGTGATTGTGAGATGAAATGAAGGTTCTACAGTTTAACGTGGAATCCGAACCACGGTGGAGGCCTGGCATTCCTCACATTCACAAGTTGTCTTGTCAGAGGTGAAGGAAGGGTTTGGTAATCAGATAAATCTTTGCCGGGACCGAGGATCGAACCCCAGCCTCAGTAAAGTTACAATTATAGAAAATGTATCCACAGTTGCGTGAAGGAATAGTGGAAAACTAATTGGGAAAAACAACCCTTGGTACACCGGATCGAGATTCGAAATTATATTTCCCCGTCGTTGGCAGTATAGTCTACTGCGAGAGAAACGCCTTAAGCCATATGACCACCAAAGCGGGTTTTATTGTTCTGTAAACATACTTATTGATAACTTTCGATTCTGAGTGTTATTAAATCTGAGTCCATATTTTAGTGTGACAAATGCTTATTTACGAAATAATGGCATTCACTCTTGATGTGAAAAGCTACGTAATACAGGTGGAAAGTAGGGGACAGGTTAAATATCTACCTGGTGCTATATTGGAGTGTCTAAAAAGCTAAGAAAAAGCTTTACGTGGCTTATGGATGACAACTGAGCACTTTCCTTGATTTCATAACTCCAAAATCTTGCGTGAAACGCCATTCTAGACGAGCTAATTTCACTTATTCATGATTTTTTTCAAAAAATCTAAAACATAAAATCCTATACATCAATAGTTGCCTATATTTTTTTCATAAGGTATATTTCTCAGACATAAACCTAATGATGATTTACTTTCAGTTAATATCAGTGCTAAAAAAAATTAATCAAAGCATTTATTGCACTATAATAATTTGGGAAAGTAACATAATAAATATTTTGATATAAAACAATTGAATAACTATTAGTCAGATCAAAACTATCCATATTATTTACGTAGTTTATTATGTTAAGAGAGGCCCTTTCTTAAAAAAAAAAGTAAGGTAATATAATAATGAAAGAAATTACTTTGCATTAAAAGTAGAAAATAAAAAGTGGTACATATTCATTTTAATAGTAATGTCAGCGTATAACCCGAACGGGTAGTAAGACGTGGTGCTAAATATTATTATATTATTATTAATAGTAATGTCATCTTGACATAATATTTCAAGTTGTGAGAGCCGTTAATTTTCCCCAAATTTCTCTATTCCTCCGAGTACTTGAGTAAATTTTTTTTATTTTTTTAATATATTCAGGGACAATCGTCTTTAAATCATTACGTGGTTGACCTTATGGACACCTATTCTATAGACACGTGAGAATAGCTCTTAACTAATTTTTGGAGTGAAATAAATTTTTTCTTCAATAACGCAGGTATCCTAAACGTATGTAACACGTTTCTGCGTTCTGGTAGGTGAAACCCTTAAAATTTTAATTGTTCAAAGTAATAGTGGTCACTTACCAAATTAATAAATTCATCTTAAGGAATGTTTCACACAACAAAACTAGTATCACTGATACAAGATTGGCATAACACGTGGATATAACATATTAAATTATTTTTATTTCTTTATATGGGAATTGTTTTAAGGTTAGGGTCAAAATCGTGATTATTATTCTTACTGTTGCTTCTAACTTAACACAAATGCCTTAAAAGTTACGATGACTGTGGGCCAGTTTTACTGTCATACTTAGTACGCCTAAGGTGTGGCACTATAATAAATACATGACGACACCTACCTACACTAAACTCGAATGGACTAGGCCAGTTTTGCATATTAAATTAGACGATTCCATTCGGGCCTAGGTGGGCGGCGTCATGTATTTAGTATAGCGCCGCACTTTAGGAGTGTGAAGTCTGACTATGAAACTGACCCTGTATTAATGAAAGGCGTTTATTATATAATATTTTAACTCAATTAATGTTTTTCAAACATAAAAATATGTGTATGGGCCTTTAGTGGCCAAACAATAGGTGTATTGTAATTGTTTGATTATGATTTTATAAGATGTGATATCCAGGTAAAGTTAGTTTGGATTGCCACACCTCACAAGCTTCATATCTTACGACACATTGGGGATATTTTCATATTTTCATTAATGAGGTAGAATTGAGGAATATAATAGTTTGATTATGATTTTATAAAATGTGATATCCAGGTAAAGTTAGTTTGGATTGCCGCACCTCACAAGCTTCATGTCTTACGACACATTGGGGATATTTTCATATTTTCATTAATGAGGTAGAATTGAGGAATATAATAATTAATATGAAGTGTAACCGCATTCTAGTGTAGAAAATCTGGAAAAATATTAAGAATAAAATCTCATGACACCCGGCTAGGATTCAAACGCTGACCTTATCATCACCATAAAATCATACAAAACGAGACTTGCGTCTTTTTTTTTTACCATATCTACCATTGCCAGCAAGTTAGTTTGTGCGTAATGTACTGATAGAATACTGATTTTACAAACGCACATAGTTACAACGCACATAGTTATTCTATGGGTTTAAGAACTTTAAAGCTCATTGCCGCCCTTACAAAAGTACTCCGCCTATCCTTATCCTAAGATAGTTCTAACCAGTCCATTTCATTACAAACTATCTATTTCAGTTCCGTTCTAATACTATCCTCCCGTCTGCGTCTCGGTCTTCCCAATGGTTTTTTCCAAATATGCTTGCCAGTCAGTATCCTAAACAATCTTCTAGGATCTCCCATTAGCACTGCACGTCTATCCTACCGTAATTTACGAGATTTGATCATACTAACAATGTATTGTTATGAGTACAGGGTTTGTAACTCATAATTATGTAAACTCCTCCATTTAGACTAAATATATTCCTAAAAAACACAGTAAATAGAATGTCAACGCGTATTTTAACCCTTCCTGACTGTACTCATTTAGTTACACTAATGGGATGAGGATGAAAACGATTTAGCCTAGAGAAATTAAGAACCTACATTTTTGTGGAGGGAGATTAAAAGAAATTCTGGAGAAAAATAACCTTTGTTCACCCAACTTTTATTCAAACCCTAACTTTTCTGACACCAGTAAACGTGACTGGACAAGATTAGAGTGTATTCCACGTGACACTGATACAGGTAAAACATAATGATAAAATTCGTTGCCTTGGAATAAACCTCTTGACTTTCTTTTTTCTTTTTTGCAGGTCTCCAAAACGAAGCTGTTTAGCTCTCCCGTGTGGCTACTTATCTTGAGTGCAAGTCTCGATCTGTCCTATTTGTCAGACATTAACATCCCCGTCAATTGCCTGGTGTTGATATTAACTGTGATGCCAAGAGGAATTGAGCTAAGTGAAGTCTACAGACTCTCCGAAGAACACAACTTTAAAGTTAAACGTGTCATCAGCTGGAGTCCACCGAACTGGGTCCGTGACTTTCATCAGCCCTTAGGGAGGACCCCCGAGAGTAGAAGGGACTTGGAGAGCCTGCGACTTCAAGTGGTTTCCAAACATGTACGAACAGCAGAGTCAGAAGAGCCCTTTTCGCGGCCGATTAACGGGGAAATTAGATACAAGACAAAACGCTTGAACCAGAAAACGTATCGTGGTGAATCTTTCTCCATTTACCTGACAACAACAAAATCGGAATCAATATATTAGTTTGTTTTTTTCATTTTGAAATAATTATCTTACAATTTTGAAGTATATTTTAAAATCTGGTAAAACTGTTTCCAAGTTATCATTTAGCTTTTTTTTTTTAAAGTTTAATACTACAGACCGTGTCACAATGTGACGTGTGGGTCGAATTTTCCTACATATAAATAGCTAGGTGTTATCCGTGGCGTCATACGGACTCTTTAAAGTGCGGCCAAGGGGAGCGGATGTATTTGTACAGTTTATATGTAATTGACATTTTTGACCAAAATAAATCAAATATTTCTCCAATAGCAACATAGAGTTTAGTTTTCTGCACATGCTAATATCAACAGATATTGAGTATCTTTCAAGGGTGTCCTGGAATTTTGTCAAAACTTTATATCTTTATTTAAAATGTTTTGACAAAATTCCAAGACACTCTTGACAGATATTCAAGATTTGTTGATATTAGCATGTGCAGAAAACTAAAATCTATGTTGCTACAGGAGACATATTTGAGTTATTTTGGCCAAAAAATTTAAAGCTATAACAACTATAAAATTACTCGCGCTCCCTTCTGCCGCACCTTAAAAGTCAATTTTGTTGCCGATTAACCTAGATAAATGATATTCTCAAACCAGAAAAGTATTGAAGTGTCATTTTCTTCGTTGTTCACTTGACAAAAACTAAATTGGGATCTGTTTAACATTTATTTTGTTTTTATCATTTTAAAATAATAATTTTTAAATTATTTTTTATTCCTTAAAATGTGGCATTGTTTTCAATTCCACTTTTTTTAAAAGTATAATACAGAAAACCGTACCATGATGAGTATTGTTCGAGTTAGTTGAAGTGGAGGGGAGACGATAAAAGGCAAGTGTTTCTACAGCTTTTGTAGCAAAACAATGTTTTTTCCCAAAATAAATAAAATATTCTCCAGTAGAAGAATAAGGTTTAATTTTCTTCACGTGGTTATATCAACAGTTCTTGATTATTTGTCATGAGCATAGCGACATTTGGTGGCATACTTTTTAAATGAAGAGAAAAAGTTGTCATAAAATTCCATGACACCCTTTGCAGATATTCAAGAACTGTTGATATCACAAAGTGAAGATAGTTAAACTCTGATGTTTCTATTGGAGCAATATTTTATTTATTTTGTCAAAAAAAAAATTGCTATAAAAACTGGAAAAAAAACTATCCTTTTTAGCGTTCCCTTACAGCCTCATTGTAAGAAAATAATTACACAATAGCTTATTTCAAATAATTTTTTATTTGAAGTAAGAAATACTCTATAAAATCCCACTTCTATCTCTTTTTATCTGGTGGTTAAACTTGTTGATAGTTTTGAATTAAACGAATAAAATATAGATATTAGTAGATATGATTAGTTTAATTTTTATTATTTTATTATTATTATATTATTATTATTCATTCTTTATTACGACATGTCAATTCCTTTTGTCAGTGAACTTTGACCACCAATGCACTCTGTCCTCTGCCTCCTCTTTCAGCTCCCAGAATTTTCTTCTTTCCTACAAGTCATCTAATATTTGAATATTTGTTCTTTCTTAGCTTCGCTTTCCCTAAAAATTTCCTCCTAAAGATGTGTCCAATCCAGTTTGATTTGCACAATCACATCCAAAATGGTTCTCTTGTCACCCAATCTTTTTAGGATTTTATTTATTTGTCCCCCTGTCTGCCCACCTGATCTTCTAAAGTCTTCTCCAACATCACATTTTAAAGCTCTCCGAGGTTTGTTTTTTTCATTTTCCAAAATGAGTCCCAAGTTTTTATTCCATACATTAAGATGCTCTAAATGTAGCACTTAATCAGTTTCTTCCTCAGTTACAAACTCAATTTCTTGGTCAGCAGTAACCTATTCTTGTTGAAAGTTTCCTTGGGCATGGCGAACTTCGACCTAATCTCCTTGGAGCAGTAGGCATCCTTTGTCAACAGACTTACTAGGTTCTTTAACTGCTCTATGTCTTCCAACTCCTGGCCTCAATTTTGATTTTCAGTGACTCTTCTTAAATATTTGTCACTGATATTACCCTGAAAAATTTGAACAGAAACTTTTAATTTAATTTAAATGGTTTAAGTTCAAATTCCGCGATACCTATAGCAAATATTAAGGAACCATATAGATAACTATGGGCATAAAATAATGCTAAGTGAATCTATTTGAGCAATATTGGATTTATTTTAAACTAAATAAAATTTGCTATAGAAAATATAAAAATGCTTATCCTACTTGCGTTCCCTTCCGTACAGCCTTAGCAGTGACTGAATTCGATTCCCGTGCAAATGTGTCTTTATTTAACAAATTTAAATTAATTGAATTGTGGTCTCCCCTATTCGGACATTGCATTAATTACAATGATTTTCCTCCATTTATTTTAAACTAAATAACATTTGCTATAGAAAATATAAAAATGCTTATCCTACTTGTGTTCCCTTCCGTACAGCCATAACAGTGACTGAATTCGATTCCCGTGCACATGTGTCTTTATTTAACAAATTTAAATTAATTGAATTGTGGTCTCCCCCATTCGGACATTGCATTAATTACAATGATTTTCCTCCTGTGTGTTGATATTCATTGAAATGGTAGAAGATAATTCCACAAACCTAGATTTTAATTTATCAGTTAATCTATGCAAATGAATATTGATATATAATGCATGTGAAACAAATGTTACAGAATCCACCTTCAGTCACCTTGGATAGGGTTAATGGGAACGTATCGGTCGGAGGATTTGTCGGACAGGTTTGGGAAATCCTAGAGGAGTCCCTCAAATTCAGGTAATCTTTTGAATTGTTGTAGTGAGAGTTAGATTCAATCACTTGTAGGTTATGTTTTAGTGGTGATGGGGAGGTCATAAATTGAGCCTCGGACTAGTGTTTTATCATCACTCCACTTCTCATTACCCGTCTAAGCTTTAAACATTTAATAATATCAATTGAGTAGGGGTTGGGAAAGTATAATCCAGAGGAAATGTGCCCGTTATTTTCATGTAGGAAACGAGAAACTGTTTCCGATAAAGTACCATCAGTACACCAGTCGGGATTTGAATTCTGACTGTCTCTATCCCCGGCAAACCGAATTAAGTGAGTGAGACATTTCGCCTGCGTGACTGCCAGTGCGTGTTACAATGATAATGAGGCAGGTTTTTTCATAAATAGTTTTAGCCTTTTCCTCAACGCAAATCTGGATAAATTTACTATAAATTCTACCTTCCTAATCCATTTTTAGTTAGAGAGAATATGTGGATAGCTCGGATGGATAGTAGGAAGTGGGATGTATTGCTAAACACAAACGTTCATTACAAATATTAATAAAGCATAAGTAAGCCAAACAAAATATTTACAAAAGCTAAGAAAGCTTTATAAAAAAGCATAACATCCCATCCAAGCATACATTAATTTATTTATCAGGCTTACTATTATCAAAAGATATTTCATGATTAATAAAACTCAACGGTACGCCACCAAGCCTCTTAGATTATTCGCGAAGCCACGAGGGTAGTTTTCAAAAAACTTCAAATTAAAAAAAAAATCATTGACAGACCACGAAAATATAATTATGTTTTAGAAAAAAACTCATTTGTTATGTAAAATACTCCAAAAACACCCATTTTGATCAAAATAGTAAGGGGTCATCAATAAGCCACGTAACACTCTTTTCTTACCTTTTCAAACCCCCTCCCCATGTAACATTATGTATATATTTTGACTAGCCCCCTCTTCTCCCCCCCCACCCAACCTGTGTTACGTAACTTCTCTCACCAAGAATGAATGTCATTTTTTCAGTAGGTAAGTTTTGTGATTCTAAAGGAGTGATTCAGATTTAATATTTCTTAATATCTATTTTAAATCCTGATTATAAATTACTTAAACGAGGATTATTACTATTATTTACACGGATATAAAGCTGTTGAGCTCAAATTCCCCAGGTTCACGAGGAAAAACCTTTGCTATACTGTATTATGTTATGGATGTCAGGTTTTCGATCTGAGTAAGAGCAAGACGGCACTACTATATACTGACTAGGATGGCCCTTTTCTGAAGTGGCGCTACATGAGGATGTTAAAGTGCCCATATGCGATGCTTGACACTGGGGGAAGACATGTTTCTTAATATTGTGCACTTTTTATAATCATATTAACATCATAAAGCAAGATATTTAAACAATTCCAGGCATACAACTTTTATAAATTATATTTTAGATTAATCTATAATTTTACTTTAATTAACTTATCAATACTTAGACTCATGTTTCGTTCCAAACATCGATCCTTGATCCTGGCTCTACTCTCGAAAAGAACTAGGTGGTGAATGAAGCGGAGATTGAGGTTCGAATACCTGTTGGGTGAACTCAGAGTGGATTTTTCTAAATGATTTTATAATCCCTCTCCACGTTAGTGAAGGTAGCTTACCTCTAAAATTCAACCAACCTTCCTCATTTATACTCCATTAGATAAATATAATAAAAAATAATTAGAATAACTACAATTTGACTATACCATCCTAAAAATGTATAATAAAAATGTATAATAAAAATGTAAAATTTTAAAGAAAATCTACCAGCGTTTGCATGGTGGAAGAGCGGAAAATCATTTAGGATAAACAACCCTCAGTAGATCTGACTGGTATTCGAACCCCATCTCCCAACATCGGCCATCTAGCCTACTGATAGAATGTCAATTTAGACAATGTGGCCACCGTAGTGGATGTATAATTGTTGCATTTATATACATACGCACTAGATATATCAAAAGGAAAAAGGTATGGGCTTAAATACCCCAACCTTTTGAAAATAATTAATGATATTTGAAGCCTTACTTTTCATACCATTTTGTTGGTACAAGGAAATAACACTATTGATAGACTTCTCAAACTTGCCTTGAGATAAATTCTGTAATTTTTCTTTATCAATTTCACTACTACATCTTTTTGAAACTCTTCCACTGGTTTTTTTTCTGGATATCGCTTCTTATACGCAAGCGATGAACAAGTCTCCTTTTTTTGAAAAAAAAATTGTTTTTTTACAAACACAAGCGATTATTCATGGCCCATGTAAGAAAATGTGCAGTAGGAATCTAAACTATACTCAAACTCAACTAGACTTATACTTATAAATTAAGGCAGCTTCTACTGACAGCTGCTATATAACTAAAAGCATGTGAGGGGTTCAGTAGATTGGATAAATTTAAACCAATGTGGTGAGTATAAGCATGTCACTGTCATGCGCATGAAAATATGTGTTTTCGAATGTGATTGGCGTTCGTAGTCTGGAGCAGACAATGCCACCTAAGCGCATTCGGAATATTGATAAACAAGAAGTAAGTGCTAACCTTGCATTTTCAACGCCACAGATATTCGGAAATTATCCTCAAGTATGTTTACCAAAGTTGAACATATGAACAATAATATTATATCTAAACATTAGAATTTGAGTATAAGATTTGTGTTACATAACACTTTGATGTTCCCCGCTTCCCCCTCCCCATGAAACAGTATGTAGACATTAGAGCTCCCCCCTCAAAGCGTTACGTGGTTTATGGACAGCCCCTAAAAGATAACTTCGAAAAAAAATCAGTCAGCTACCTAAAGTCAATTTATCACCATAAAGATATATATAGACTTGCATTGTTATTTATCATGTAAAACGCATCTATTATTATTATTATTATTATCGAGCTAAATAGATGTAGCCATTTTAGAATTTTTTTGAGTTTTTCCGAACATCGATAAACTACCTTAATTTTAATAGAATTAAAATAACTACTTGTTATTATAATTGTGATCATATAGCGTTTAAATATCAAGTTTGAACGAGATCCATAAATTATTTTGACAAATATACTAACAAACAAAACCCTATTTATTGAGTTTGAGGAAATATAAAACGTCAAGAGCCATCACAGTTAAGAGACCAAACATTTTCCACGATTACAATATTTTCTATAAATTAAAAATTAAAAATCATTAATTTTATTTGATCAAGAAAATATTGAACATGTTTAAGTTTGTCTTTGTCAAATGCTCGCATACTTTCAGCACGGATATTACTATCGTGGATGGGTTCGGTTCTTGTTCACCCAACGGTTCCTGGTTGGGGCAGAATGGTCCAGCGCAGACGCGAGAATCTGACGCGACACTCATGATCTCGAAGATGACGACTAGTCGGATGGCATGTGTGGACTTCACCACGTCTTGGCTCAAAGTCAGGTAGCGTTTATGCACTTACGCTAATGTGTAATGGTAGGGTGATTGTCAGATGAAATGGAGGACCTACAGTTTAACGTGGAATCCGAACCACGTTTGAGGCCTGGCATTCCCCACATTTACAAGAACAGAGAGCAGAATCTCTGTTTGAGTGGAGCTGAAATTCATACGGTCCCAGAAATATAAGTTGACCCACTTCGCTTTTCATTGCAAACTAGAAACAGCTGTATATAAAAACATTTTAGTTTATAATAAGTAAACAGATATTTTGTATTTATTATATTATTTACATTGAAAAATTACACCTGAACACAAGAATAAAATATGGACCGTTGGTTTTGTACATCAATGATTTAACTACTTTGCTATCCAGGAGTCGTCTCCTTCCCGGAATCAATCTTAACTCATATGTTAAGGCAGAGTCTGTAATTGACGTGTGGAAATCGTTAGCTACACAAGAAATCAATTAAGATCACAAGCTAATAGATAACTTAGTCACCTTCGACTCAAGAGGGATTTATTCTGTCAGTAGTACAAATACAACTTTACGAATACGCATATCATGACGGATTAAAATATCCAAGCTATTATATTTGTTAGTTACGGTCGAAGACGCATCTATATGTAATATTATATAATAGTCATAGCGAGTGTTTGAAAATTATAGTGTTGTGCTGTGTCGTGACACATCTCAAACACCTTGATAAAAACTCTCTCCATCAAACGAGTTATTTCTAACATTATCACAACATTCAATGCAACCGTCATATTTTATCTTGCTCTACAGCGCATGCGCACTGATTGAGTCGTTTTGATTTATAAAATTCGAATTGGGTATCTCAAGCAGATTTTATCAAACATAGCCTAAAGAGCTGAAATTATTCTAACTCTCGGGCCAATTGGACCAAGCGCATCGTTCTGAAATGTAGTGTTTGGGTTACACCTCATCACGAGATCACGTTTAAATTCTTATTTTCATCGAAATTTATAATATACAGTAATTCATTATTTATCGACCTTTTTGAGCTCAAGCACAAATTTTAATTTTTCCCATGGTTCCCCCCTACTCAATTTTTTCACAGTTTTATACAAATATAGTTATCTTAATTAAGGTAGAGTGAAAAGGAACAAGAGTCTTGGTCCGTATTATTTGCAGTTTTTTTTTATTAAAATATTTTTTTAAAATAAATCAAATGTTTATTCAGTGTATTACTTAGTTAAATTTTCTACGCACACTAAACTAAACAGTTCTTGAATATTTGACAGGGGAATCGAGGAATTATAATGGAACTTTTTCTCTTAAATTAAAATGTTTATGTTCAAATTCCACTCTGTCCATGACCTTCAAGAACTGTCTAGATTACTCTGTGTAGAAAATTAAACTGCAAATATCTAGTATAATGAAGCAATATTTTATTAATTTTGGCTGGAAAAGTATTTTGATAAAAAAACTGCAGGAGCTTATTTTGTTCTACCTTTCATCACTCTACAAATATTTACTATATAAAATTGAAGAAAATATTATAGGAGTATTAGTTGCATTTTATTATTATTATTATTATTATTATTATTATTATTATTGGTTATCTCTAAGCTAAAATATGCTACTGTTGTTTGTAATTCCATCACTTTAACTGAATCTCTCGGGTTGGAAAACGTTCAAAGAAAATTTGTCACTGCGTGCTTTGATAAATTCTTTTATAACCAGATGTATTATGATTATGACAGAATTCGAAACCTCTTAAGGCTTCAAGCTCTCTACACGCAAATGCGGGTTCACTTCCTCTAATTCAACCTTCCCAAGTCCTAATCCATTAGAGTAATTAGTACTTAAAGCGTATAACCCCAACGGGTAGTAAGACGCGGTGCTAAATATTATTATTCAAGCGCTCTACACACGTAGGCTTTATTTGAATGCCTCTTTTTTTTTTGTTTCTAATATTTTCAATAGCAAAATTTCTTGTAAGTTTGCCCTTGATCATGTAGGTATACACGGGCCTTCTCGGGCCTCTCGTAATACAAAATTATTTTCTCTCAACAACCATAACAAGGTAAGACCTATAGTCCATTGTATCCACAGCGCTCATTCCAGCTTGGTTGAATTCAACTTTTATCATAAAAGAAAAGCCAAACTCGAAGAGTTATTTAAGGAACTCTCTCATCACTAATTTATCCTGTAGATTATCTGCCTCGAATATTTAAATTTATATTATTTTGTTTTATTTTTTGTTTATTGTTTGTTACTGCTTTTTAAATAACTATGCTTTTACTACTCTGAAGTTGTTTATTTATTATTTTTATAATCTATTACTAATACGTCCTATTTTTGGTAACTACTCGTCATTATGTATCATCAGTTAGTTATCATTGTGTTTTATTATTATTATTATTATTATATGTTTTGTCTTACAGCAGTTCCATTGCTTATGCCAGTGAACTTATACCCCCAATGTGTCCTCTGACTTCTCCTTCACCTCCCAGAATGTTCTTCTTTCTTTCAAGTCATCCCATATTTGAATCCTCCTTCTTCCTAAGCTCCTCTTTCCTTCAACCTTTCCTTCTAAGACGCCGTGCAGAAGACAGTTAGTGTTTCCTAAGGATGTGTCTGATCCAGTTTACTTTGTAGCGAGGAATCACATCCAAAATGGTTTCCTTCTCACCCACTCCTCTCATAGGACTTCTTCATATGTCCCCTGTCTGTCCACCTGATCTTTATTATGTATTATACATACAAGAAAATATATAAATGAACAATATATTTGAAAATACTCGACGTTTTGCAAGTGAATTGGCAGCAAGCTTAGAAGAGAAACCTAAAAAGTTATTAAATATTTTTTTAAAAAAGCTTCCTAAATTGCCTCATATATAGAATTAATTATATTGGTTTTAACCTCTTGCATACACCTTTTAAAAACTTAGGCTAGTGAAAATCATGATTAAAATATTTATATTTCTAGTGTCACATAAACATTAAGTATCATTTAATTATGATGTTCCACCTCCCCAAGAAACTTACCCCTCTTCCCTTTGCTCCCTCTTTATCCCCCTTCTGCCAGATTGAGAACCACTGAGTGGGTAGGAAATAAAATCCAGTTCAAGGTAATTTAATTATACAAAAAATGTTACTCTAAATATGAAATTTTATAACGTTAAGATTCAAGTTTATTGCATTATTTTTTTTACTATTAGCTTCTGACAAAATACTTATTACTCAGAAGAAACAAGAAATAAAGGTCAGGAAAGACACAATGTTATTTATTTTTTGCAGTTTTAAAATCTTCATCAGAAAACCAGAAAGCGGTGCAATTAACTGGAGTCGGGTATTTTCTCCGTTCAAACCGAGATTATGGGGCCTCATTCTCTTCACGGTCTTATTAACGGGGCTTACACTTGAGATGATCAACCAATGGACCATCCTTCGAACCCATGGCGTGAGAGAAAAGCTCACCACGCGTTTGCTAAGATGTGTCCGAGAGATTTTGGTTGCCTTGGCGGTGATTGTTTGTCAGCAAGGTAAACTGCATACATATATTATGATTCATAGAAAAAAAATGTAAGTCACATGATTTACCAAAATAATTTACCCACACACACACACACACACATATATATATATATATATATATGTGTGTGTGTGTGTGTGTGAAAATGATATTATTTGATGTATATATATATGTGAAAATAATATTATTTGATGTATATATATATATATATATGTGTGAAAATAATATTATTTGATGTATATATATATATATACATCAAATAATATTATTTTCCGTTGTCACTTTTGATTGATATCATCGATACCTATAAAATAACACTTATTATGAGCGTGCCCAACTCGGCACATTATCAAGTAGAATACCTCTGACAAGACATCTTGTGAATGTGAGGAATGCCAGGCCTCCACCGTGGTTCGGATTCCACGTTAAACTGTAGGTCCTTCATTTCATCTCACAATCACCCTACCATTACACATTAGCGTAAGTGCGTATAACCCGAACGGGTAGTAAGACGTGGTGCTAATAATAATAATCAAGTAGAAACTGAATATTCGAGCACAAATAAACAAAGTAGCTTAAATTGAGGCGGTAGAAATCCGGTAATACCCATTTATATTATGTGATAGTATGATAATTAATATATGTATTTTTTTAATCTAACCATTTCAAATTATATATTTAAATAAGTTATTTTAGTTTATTTAATAATTTTTTAATGAGATTTCCTTGATATTTTTGTTGCAGTATACCAGTCATTTACTGTACTTTAACTTAAAACTTGAATTCAAATGGTTCTTAGATACATCTCATTGGT
The DNA here is from genome assembly GCA_902141375.1 of Timema poppense. Lineage (NCBI taxonomy): Eukaryota > Metazoa > Arthropoda > Insecta > Phasmatodea > Timematidae > Timema > Timema poppense. Next base: position 316,622 of record CABFOV010000062.1, read on the forward strand.
AACCACTACTAGTACAGTAGCCCCATGGCTTCTTTGATGCTGAGTACCAGCTCACAGCCGACAGCTGACGGCTTTGAAAAGCTACCAGACCAGATTTTGTATCCCTATGCTGAAACATATGATCTGCAAAAACATGTGTTTAGCAGCTGTCACTTCTGACAGTCAAAATTTAGGTATATACCTAAATGTTGACATGTCAGACGTCAGCTGTGAACTGTCAGTCAGCACCAAATAAGCCATAGGGCTACTGTAGTTCTCAAATTTAATTCACTTCTTATAATCCTCCCTCCATAATTTTAATTCACTTCTTATACCCCGTGTTACCTTACTCAAGTTTTAACCAAGGCAATGTGCAAATATTATTTATTTTTATGTTCTCAGCCAACGAAAGATCTTCTGGTCCCGTCAAAAGCCGCTTTGTCTTTTTTCTGTCCCACATAACCGGGGTGGTGGTGTTGGCCGCTTACTCAGCGAAAGTAGTTTCGTTGATTACAATTCGTCTATTCCAAATGCCGTTCACATCTCTACAGGGACTTTACGAAAGTAAAGATTATGAATTGGGAATGATTGGTGGAACAGATCTGCACCGTATGTTTTATGTGAGTCTAACAACGCTTTTTTATAAAAAAAAAAAACTTTATGTTTTATTTACTGTAATAAAGTTTTATTGGGCTGAACATCTCATCTATTTATGAATTTTAGGGTCAGTTTCATAGTCAAATTTAGTACGCCTCAAGTGCGGCGCTACACTAAGTACATGCCGACACCTACCTAAACCAGAATGGAAATGGGCTAGTTTCCTATGCGAGAACGACCCATTCCATTTGAGTTTAGGTAGGTGTCGTCTTGTATTTAGTGTAGCGCCGCACTTGAAGAGTACTAAATTTGACTATGAAACTGGCCCTAAATTAATGTTTCCGGGCTTGAGCCGCGTTGAAGGAACAATAACTTTCGACGTTTCGTTTGTAGTCACAACAGTCGTCATCTAGGATGCGTGATGAAGCAAATAACGTGGACAAGAATGTAAGGTAAACTTATAAACATTACTAGTAGTTCCACCCAACCAAATCAGAAGTAATATATCTGTTGGTTGATTGATTGTTTGGGCCAACATCTTCGAAATCATTCACTTTATTATTATTATTATTAGCACCACGTCTTACTACCCGTTCGGGTTATACGCACTTACGCTAATGTGTAGTGGTAGGGTGATTGTGAGATGAAAATGGAGGACCTACAATTTAACGTGGGATCCGAACCACGGTAGAGGCCTGGCATTCAACACATTCACAAGTTGTGATTAATACACGTCTTGTCAGAGGTGAAGGAAGGGTTTGGTGATAAGATAAATCTGTGCCGGGACCGAGGATTGAACCCCGTACCCCGAGCACAGATCATTCACTTTGATTCAGATAACGGCAGTGAAAGCCTTCAGTATATCGGATCTTGATTCAAACCTAGATCTCTTTGTCACGATAAATCGAAATTATTATGATTCTGAAGCCTCAACACACACACACACCTCCACCCCGTATAAGGTTATACCTCCACTAGTGGATTCATTCCTCTCCACTTTCCCTTTATTCAAATGCGTGTACATTAATTTTTACATTAAACCTGACTCATCACTTGTACACTATCCTTAATAGTAGATATACGTACAGCCCGATCTGGTAGTAGTATGCGGTATTTAAAAAAATGTAATTAATGGATCGTTTTTCTAACAGACTGCTGAGGGCGGCTTATTGAAGTCTGTTTATGACCATCACATGGAACACAACATGAGTAAATATTTAAAAAGTATTAAACACGGACTAGAGGTGTTGTGTGGCAAGGAAAACTACGCCTTCTTGGAGGTGATGGAATTCTTACTGCCACTTACTCGACAGATAAACTGCACAATTATAAGCGTCCCGGAAGTATTCACCAAAAACAGTTTTGGTATGTTATTCAAGAAGAATAGCCCATATCGCCAGTTCATTAATTATAAGTAAGTTTTAGATTATTTATTTACAATAATTCTTTGTTATTGACAAAACAAAATTATTAGTTGGCTTTGCTAAGAATAATACCATAAAAATAGTTGGGATGGTTACAGTTTGTGATTAGTAGCTTAATAAATATTTTACTAGGCATATTTAACGTAAACTTCTTGAATAAACTGATTATATAATCATGTGAGGTATAAATTATCTTAATTATACTATATATATATATATATATATAGATATATATAGATATATGGACAAATAGATAGTAACACCCAGTGCCTTACTGTTAATTTATTTGGTTAGGATATATAATGTGCACCTGATTATAATAATCATTTCAAACTGATTCTAGACAAGGCACTAAAACTATTATTTAAGAATGTAGCTTTTCACTGAAAGGGGAAGCTCCAATTTCACCAATCATACATTTTTTTTGTAAATGCCAGGAATTAAAGAACCCGGGACCCTTATCTAAAGAGAGCCACGTGCTACCAACTGATCTAAGGTGTAGCACTATTATTCAATGGGAAGGGAGAAACCCTCAATTTGACCAATAATCTGTCTTTCGTTCATGTCGAGAATCAAACCCGAGTTTCTTAAATTAGTAGAACACCATAACATCTGAGTTAAGGTTTCGTAACTACTCTTATAGTATAAATATATAGTTTGTTCTTTTCCATAATATATATATTAAAAATTATTAATTTGAAAGGAAAAAAGGGATTTAAAAAATAAATATAGAAGGGCTAAAGTTGAATTGCAATTATTTTTTCAGACTAGACCAAAGAGAGTTTGATGAAAGACCAAAACAGCTACTAAATCTCTAAATTTAAAATCTGTATATATATGTGCACGCGCGCGCGTGTGCGTGTCAGTGTGTTTCCGTCCAAACCCAATTCCAGAACAAATTATATCGGAATAGGACGAATTGATACATCCTAAGAGCCTCAAGATGAACTAACTTAGCCTAGTCTAAATTCGTGAATCTTAAAATTTGGGCCTAGCTCATAGGATAAATTAGTATAAACTAAAATTTAATTAGATCAAACCAGGTTTAGGCTAATTTAGGTTAGGTTAGGTTAGGTTAGCTGAACGCATTTGCGCGTGAACTGTGAATGATGAAATCTGTCCAAGGTCGATTCATCGTATGGGTTGAAAATAATTAAAACTAGTACTGCCTAAAAATATCAGGCTATATCGGTTTACCCCGCAAGTGACAGGCTGTATCAATTTGGACTAGTCCTATCTAGTTTGTCCTGGAAATCGGGTTTGTACGGTAACACACATATATATATATATACACACACTTGCATTTTCTAACCTAAATAAATTGTCACAGGAGGACTCTGCTAGAAAAGGCGTTTAGCGATTACAAACATATATTATGTGGCCTAATTTGATATTATTCAAGTAGCCCACTTCGGTGGTCGTGTAGTCTAACGCGCTACTCTCGCAGTAGACGAGAACGCCGATGACGGTGAAACTGAGGCTCGAATCTCAGTCGGGTGTACTGAAAGTGGTTTTTCCTAAATAGTTTTCTCTCCACGAAAATACGGGTATATTTTCTATAAGTATAACCTCCCTATTTACTAAAACCACTTGCGTAATTAGTACATAACAGTATTACCTTAATGAATAGTAAGACAAGGTGCTAAAAAAGATTGTTAAATATATACAAAGTTACAGCTTCAGATATTATATATTATCGATTTGTTATTCACGTTGTATTTTCAGATTTCTCCTTCTTCAAGAATGGGGCCTACTGAGTAGAATCAAAATGAAAACTCTCCCCTTGACGCCAGAAATCCCAAATGAGGAATGGTCCTCAGTGGGCCTTGGGGAGATGGCGCCTATACTTTACTTCTACATGTTTGGAGTTCTGGTTTCGATGACAATTATGGGACTGGAATGGTTTATTCGCTACTTCAAAAATCATCGAGCTCCATAAGCTAGTTCTAATTGTTTGATATTTTTCATTGGCTGTATTTTTAACTAACTAAGGTAGTATATTCTGAAAATTGAAAAATGATACCTGGACACGGGAATCGAACCCAGGACATTCGGCTTAGTACGCCAATGTTTTAACCAGTGAGCTATCCAGGAATCGTCCCGTGTCCCGGGTCATTCTTCACTCATATTTTAAGGCAGAGTCTATGATGGACGTGCGGAAATCATCGGCTACTAATGTGTAATATATTGTATTAAGATCACGAGCTATCAGATCACGCAGCCACCTTTGACTCGGAGTAGGCTTTATGCTGCCACTTGTGCAATTATTATAACTTTAAGGGATCGCATATTTAAGAATCAAATAGCAGAAGCTATTTAGAATATGATATCTTGATGGAGAATTCCTCAATAAAAAGCCTAAATAATAGCTTCGGCTATTTGATTCCTATCTAAGGTAGGCCTATTTCTCTCCAGAAGGAGATGAAAATACTTTGAGGTGGAGGAGGCTACATAACGATTAGCTACATACCTTGTACTCATCACAAGACATTGCTAAGATAATCAAATCTTGTAGATTACGGTGGGCAGGACATGCATCTTGTCTGGTAGATTTTAGAAACTTGTTAAGGTTACATACTGGTAAACCCAATGGGAAGATCTAGACGCAAATGGAAGGGTAACATTAGAATGGGCCTGGAAGATATATGGTGTAATGAGATGGACTGGATAAAAATAACTCAAGATAGGGATAGATGGTGTACTTTTGTAAGTAAGACAGTAAACTTTTGAGTTCCTAATAACATACTCGTAGAGTTAATAAGTAAGATAGGCTTATATACTTGCTATATAATAAGTTTATTATTCAAAAATGAGTATTAATAAGAGTACTAATAATCACGGATACATTATAAAATATGTAATGTTTATGTTTTAAAATTTAATTGTGTATATTGTATTTAAAATTAATTGGAAAACACATTAGTAATTATTTTTATGTTGTATGTATTTCTATGTCCCAATTGAGTAATTTAACATGTCCTGTCAGAAGCTTACTTTTTTATATCTTGAAATGTCATCTCATTTCCTTGTTTGAAGTCACCGATCAGTTGCATTCATTGTCTTCACTGTTAACTTTTACCCTTTCACTTTGTCTCCTATAAAAATCACTCAATAAGCCATTTATTCTTATAATATAACCCATCCCGCTGGCGTTTCTTCGTATAATCATCTATCTAATGTTTCTTTTTTCATTTACTCTTTTAACCCTCTAAACCATCGCTGTTTTATTTGTTTATTGTAAAACCTATTATAGAATAGAGTTTTATATTAAATTTTAGCTTTACCTTGTAATGTTTATCAGAATGGAATGGATCTTAAATTTGAACAAAATTTTGGACTAGTAAGAGCTGATTTAATAAGACTCAAGGAACAAATCTACTTTTTGAAACCCCACTTCGGTGGTAGACTGGTCTAAGGCGTCACTATTGCAATAAACTGATATGTAAATGACTAAGATAACGGGGTTCGAATCCCAGTCGGATGTACTGGAGGTGTTTTTTTCACTCTAACTCCACACAAATGCGGGTAACCTTTCTCTAAATCCTTAGAACATTAGAATAATGAGTACATTTACATATAGCCCGAAATAGTAGTGAGACGAGGTGACAAAATTGGATTTACAAATGTGCAGAGCTGACTGTTACACACACCGGTGGGCACGCGGAATGAAGCGTAAGTATCGTAATGTTATTCATGTAGTCATGAGGTGGGGATTAACATTCTTGTAGCTTGTACTGATACATTTTTCGAAACACCTTTGTGAAATTTTAGTAAGGAGAGATTAATCTAATGATATGAGAAATCAACCAAATAGAATAAATAAGATTAATTAGAACAAAGTGTTTATAAAGTGATATAATATTTTACAAGAAGAGAAATACAATAATTATAAAGTGAAAGTCATAAAGAAATGACAATCATAAAAATATCCAATAGAACATAGAGAGAGACCTTGTTACGTTAAAACACATTAACATAATTATTTATGCCGTTCCCTTACGGGTTAGGCAAGGAACTGTGAATATAGCTCAGAAAACAACTCCAAACTTAATCCATCCTCACTAACTTTCTCCACAACCCCCTATTCTTGCATACTCCTTTCTCTTCAACAACAACCATACACCAAGCTATACATGCGCTTTTATTCTTAAGACTCTTAATGTTTCTCTTTTTCACACATTAGTCGACAACATAAGCCACGTCTTACTTTACTTTACTTTTGATCACTTTAAAACATAGTAATCATAATATAAAATAATTAGGCATATAAAATTGAATATGTATTGATTCCTTATAAGAATATTTTAAAGTAGTGGTTCTCAACCATTTTTTACCATAAAGGTAGAGCCCCGTAAAAATGGTGAGACGTGATAAAGCAAAAAGTGCCATACAAAGATGGAATAAAGTTTTTTTTTCCTTTTATAGTTTTTAGATATGATTTAATATGTTTTTGAAAAACGAAATGAAACGAAATCTTCTTGTTACACGAAATCCTCTTATAAAACGAAATAACACCGATTTACACAAAAATCTTTAATTAATAAACATGAAATTAAGAAGAAATTAGGCAGAAATGTTGACCATGCTGTAATATGATTAGTATTTTGTTGTAGTATAAGCTAACTTTAGGCTACAAAAGTGTTAAATATGGAGACAAAATTGACAAAATATTTTCAAGCAAATATATAAGGTTACAATAGTGAATTTAAATTTTGTATATATTGTCTCAATATGTAAATAATACTTAAACGCCTCAGATAACATGTTATTTTGAATAAACATGAAATAACACCAAAAAGTGAGAGTTAAAAGGAAATTTAACTTAAAAAACATTTTACGGGGCTTTACATATAGCACATTTAAGACTACCATGAGTGTGATGTGACGGGCACTAAATTTATAGTTGAACAAAATAATAATGCACATCGAACATTATACATACAAAAATATTATGTCAAAATAAGTGTGATCTATACATACAAATGATTGCTTGTTTTTAATTTAAAAATTACAAATGATACACACATACATACATACATACATACATAAACTTAAGCAAGTTAAACTAATATACAGAGGATTTTAATCAAACTAAACAACTATTGTGTTATTAAACTCACATGTGGGCAGTACTAATTTAGATTTAAATCTATTATAGCATCAGTTTTTTTTCCAAAATTAAAACTGTGAAAAGACATTAAAAATGTTGACGTACCATTTTATTATAAATTTCATACCAAATACATAACAGGTGTGGTGAAACAGTGGTGGGCACATGCCAAAGGGCTGACGTGCACTATGGTGCCCATGGGCGTAGTGTATTGAGTACTCCTGATTTAAAGTATTACAGAAGTGCTATACTAATATTATATTTAGGAATTTGTATAATATTAAAATACAAGTTTAACATCTGATAGCATTGGTGGTGAAATAAAGAAAATTTGTGTTACAAGATGGGAAAGATAAATTTAAGGTGTGGAAAGTTATAATTATTAATTATTTAAAAAAAAGATTAATTCATCTTATCTTAAATTCTTTTCGATTTGTATCAGAAGATTGCGTAGGGCACCATACTTTTTGATAACTATTTTCAATGAGTTATTAAGGTGGGTTTTCACCAAAATAGCGAATAAGAACAAACATTTGCTCGTGCTTGCCGATGTTTGCTTGTATTCACTTTAAATGTTCACTTTGCTTCAATACCAAAGCGATTTTTTTTTCGCAGTTAATCCATCGTTTGACAGCGAGCGATCCAGTTCAATTGATTATGAATTGAATATGGCTGATTTAAATAATAAGCTACTTTGTGCAGGTACCTACCCCAATTTCTGTATTCTGTGTTTGTACCAGCACATTTGTATTTTTTAAGAAAAGTAAACTTTATAATACAAACCAGTTTTTGCTATAAACTTCTTCTCTGCAAATTTCTGAAGTAGATTTCAGCTTCTGTATTCCCCTTATAAATGAAGCAAGCAGTGATTGAATCTTCTTTTTAATCTCTGGATTTTAAATCTCCAACATTTGGTTAACTCGGTCCAAGCATACAAATTCTTATTTGTATAGTATGGTACAGAAGAGTTCCATAAAATAGGCCGGTTTCTATTAGGAATCTATCGATTCTAAAACTTTTCCTTTGGCCATTCCATTACAAAAATAAATCGATACAACTGTAAATAAATAACGTAAGTAAATACTTAAAATTATTAAATCAATAACTACATAACTTTGTAAGATATAAAAAAAATGGAAATTCCTGTTTAAAAAAATAAAAATCTAGGCTACACTGCACTCCAAGCACTTTAACCAGACAATAATCACAGTCCACACTAAACTAGCACGAATAAACCTTTTCTTAGGTGCACCGCCAACACCCCGATCTTTTCTGAACACGAGTGCACGAATATTTGCTCGCTAGCTAACCGGTACTCACCAGATGAGTATTGAGCGAGAATGCTCCTTCACTCTTGCTTGCTTTTGTTTGCTCTTTAGGTAAATATCCACCTTTACATCATCCTCAGGTCTTCATGAAAGAAACGCAAACAAAGCATAGTTAAACCACAATTCATAATTATAATATCAATGAAGCGATAAGAACAAAATCAATTTCATGACACAGGCTAATAAAATATTAACTAGGAATGGACCCCACTTCGGTGGCTGAATGCTCTAAGGTGTCACTTTGTTTGTTGTGAAAGTTTTGACCGTCAAAAGTGACAACAAGTTAACATATATGGTCTTGTTGATTATATAGTTTGGCGAAGGTATAGATGAGAGTATATATATGTGGTGACCTTCGTAAGCTGTAACTTACCACCCCTCTAGCGGCGAATTTAATTTAGATTCAAATCCACACACAAATACAAACCAGCAACAGGTTTCATCTCTACTTCACATAAAATACGTCACGGAAAGTTTCCCAGGACTCTGGTACAAAGTTCCGGGCATCAACAGGTAGCCAGTTAAACGAGTTTCTCAAAACCACCCGCCTTCCTCCTTCCTTGTCTTACACATATTGTAATACCGTAAAAAAAAAGGTGAGATTTAACGCAAATTCTACTTTGACGGGACTGTATTAGCACACTACTTACAAACTAATATAAGCTAGGTACTTACTTATTTACTCTATGGCCTGAGGAGCTCCAAAGTTCATTACCGCACTTACAAAAGTACGCCGCATATCCCTATCTTGAGCTAGTTGTATCCAGTCCACCTCATTACACCCTATCTCTTTCAGGTCCATTCTAATGTTATCCTCCCATCTTCGTCTAGGTCATCCCAATAGTCTTTTCCTATTAGGTTTGCCAGTCAATACCCTGAACACGGTTCTAGATTCTTCCATTCGCGTTGCATGTCTTGTCTACCGTATTCTGCGATATTTGATTAACCTACCAATGTCTTGTGATGAGTACAAAGAATGTAATGGACCAAATATATTATTAAAGGCCTTGTTTTCAAACACTATAAATTTATTTACATAAGGTAAGAAACAACATTTCACACCCCTAGAGAACAACCAGTAAAATTACTGTTTTGTATATTCTAATTTTAGATTCGTTGAAAGCAGGCGAGATGTTAAACAACTTACCGATCAATAATTAATAGTATGCATTTCTCTACTGTATTAATTTCTTAATTTCCATTCTGATATCATTATTTCTATTTTAAAATAGTTCCCAAATATTTAAACTCATTAACTCTGTCAATTGATAGGTTGTTCGCAGTAATCGCTAAGTTATTATCCCCACTTTGTGTTTTTGTATGATCATATCCTCAGCGGTCACTTCTAAAACTATTTCCTTACTTAAGCCAGGTGCTAGATTTTTAGAAACAGACTACTCTATATTATCAGTGTTGGATTTGGAGCTCTTGGAGAACCAGGGTTATACAAAATATAAAGGCCCTAACATTAACAAAATATATTTCTTTCCGACAATTTAATTATTTTTTTCTTCACAAAATTATTTGTTAAAATATAAATGTTAAATATATTATTTAAATAAGAAACTATTGTCATCATAATACTGTATAGTTATTAGATTTGTTAAAAACAACTTTTGCTATTTATATTTAGTTTGTTCTCACCCGGTATCAATTCGAGATCATTAAGACGAAATAGAAAAGAGCGCGTTTTTAAAGTCCAT
>CABFOV010000062.1:326793-342715 GCA_902141375.1 Timema poppense
AAAAAAAAAAAAATGTCCTAAATAAATAAAACATTGGTTCAGTAGATAAGTTTATTATTTTTATTTTTACATAGTAGTCTAAATAGGGCTTGAATACTTGATATTTATACAATTCAGTGGTACGCCACGAACCGCCTGAATTATTTTGGACCACAGTTTGGGGAAAATTGCTCTAAACAATGCTCCAACGAGAATTATTGGTCAATCGCCGCGGTAACCAAAATTATCACCTAGCGTTAGTAATTTTGTTCGGAAACCAATTTCACAAGTTTAGTTTCAACATGTCTTGGAACAGTGGATCTCAGAAGATGTTCTATTTATCTGGCGTCAGAGAAGTGTTGAAGAGCACGTGTCTTGAGTCATCATTCAGGTCGGTGCGTAGACATGCGTACACTTTACCTGAGAGCGGTGCCGTTTCAAAAGAGATTCCCACTAGGTGAGACCAAGGTCTAAGATATTAGGGTTTGGCCACTCTTTTATTATAGTCATTGAAGTCAACGAGCGCTAGTATAGCTTTATATTAGCATACGCGTAATTCAAATATTGTATAGAAGTTTAAACGAGGTTTTTCAGTTTATGGTTTTATGTTATAGTGTTTTGACCAGATAATGTAATTAAGATTAAAAAAGAGGTCTTACATATTAAAATGTATATACAGTATAGTAACTGTTATCTCATGATTATAAAGGCATTTAAATTTGTTTGATAATAAGGATACTAATTAAATTTAATATATATATTTTTCATTACTTGATGTGGCGCAACATTTCAAAGAAATGGTATATATAAATATAATTATTATCTGGGGTCGATAGGCTATCATTGTTAACTTTATATTTGTAATACTCCCTACAAAAAATAAACATCAACATTAACCAAAATAAGAATATGCTTGTTTAGACTTAACCTGTGAATTGTTCTCTTCACTCAGTAGAACATTCAATGACAAGGTATGAACGAAAGTATGGCACAATTTTCTTATAAAGCTAGAAGAAAATATTAAATTTACTTTCAAGTTTCTATACGTCAAGTAATGTGATCTGAAGCTATCACTTTTGATATATATTACCAAAACACATAAATTAATACTGATAATGTGGTAAAATGTTATATATCTAGATCACAAAAAATTTGTTTGTACTTTTTAAAAAGGATTAAATGTCAAGTAGTAAAAAAAATCACAATTTATTTCAATGTGAGCTATGAGCAGAATTTATAGTAAAATTTTTGTAGAAAGAAATTTTTGAAAAACACAAATACGTGTTTTGCCGTCATCATTGATAACACTTTACTTTTACCATACGAGTTATTTTATAGGTATTGAAAACCTTTATCAAAAGTGACAGTTACAGACCACATTACTTGACGTATTAATTCATGAAAGTTCTATTATGAGGCACTAACTATTAAAATTGGACCATGTGACTGATCAAATGGCGGACTGGTAATGTGATAACGCATGGCCGTCCTTAGTTACAGGCCAGAGTGTTAAATGTGGCAACTCCGCTTGTAATGACGTCATGAAGCCTAGTGATCTGCTGGCTCTTACGAATAGTTGTGTAAATATTTTGTTTTCTTCATTTAAAAATTGAGTCATTTTGAATAATACTGACAATTAATCTAAACATGTTTTATGTATATAATTAAATAAAAATACTTCAAAGGTTGAAAAATACAACAGCCAAATTAATAAACGTGTAAATAATAGTTTTAAAATATTTGTTTTTGAGGTACGGATAATTTAACGTTCAAAAAAACGATTTGAATATTATGATCAAAATTTTTAAAAGGTGCCATCTCAAGGCCTATAAAGATCATGTATTGTTGTAATAATCCTAATGTTCCGGGTTCAATACTCATGTTCATATGTAGTGCTTTAGCAATTAGTTTAAATAAAATTAATGATCGTTATTTATACCATTGCTTTGAACACTTCCCAGCCTTAAGATTTAGAATTTTTAAACATTACTTCTATAAAGTGTTTGACTTTTCTTCTTTTATGAACAAAAATTGTCATTGCGAAGTTTATCATTCCTATACTCGATGTAGTTTATTAGAAGTATATTTCCAAGTGTTGACGAAACCAAATACAATAATTCACACAAGGAATTAGCACAGAAACAGTTATTAATAAATTCATATAAATCTGGATCCTTACAAACACAGGAAGCGTTTTTTTTAGCATTGCATCTTACGACCCGTCTGGCTTGTACGCTTATGTACTAATTACGGTAATGGTTTTAGGGATGAGTAAGGTTATATTTATAAAAAGTATATCCGCATTTGCGTGGAGGGAGTGTAGGAAATGGTTTTGGAATAAATACCCTCGGTACACCCGACCGAGACTCGAACCTCTACCTGTCCATTATTCGTAGTCTGGTCAACTGCGAGACTAGCACCATAGACAAAGTAGCAGCCGAAACGGATGTACAGGAAAAGTTGTTTCAGATTTTTGTGCAGAAGAATTTTATTTTCGAACTTTCCTGTTATTAAAATCTCCATTATTGTAAATCTCCATTAACTCCAAACCTCAGAACGGTTGTTGATGGACTAGTTAGTCAACCTTTGGTAATATTATTCAAATATTTAGCATCCGTATCGAGCCCGACTAAAAAAAAAATCAATGCAACAATTGCATTCCAAACGAAGAGACAATTTGTAGTAGCCTAAGCATAAGCACACAAATCAAAGAATTCTGCAATCACGTCAGCTGTTAGTTGAAAATCACTGATTACATCCACAAAATTTTCACATGAAAATGATTGTTATGTTTTGCTATATGACCCAAAACATAATGCTTTAGAAGCGTGAACCATGTAAAATTTCAAATCAAGTAACTTACACGAGAAACAAACATTCCGAACAATAAAACTATTACACTGTGTTGACCGGCCTCAACGCCGTGTTGCCAAACTTCATTATTCAGGCCTGTAACTAAAGACGGCCATAGATAACGTAATCACAGGTACAGTTTTAACAAGCTATTATTACCCTTCTAGCATCCCACAATCATGAATCTTTCACGCCCCGCACCCCTATCCTAGGATATATTAGGGAGATAATTAAATCTTATTAGATTAGATTAGATTAGTATAGATTAAGTCTAGGATTTTCCGCCAGTGGCTTTCACTAGTAGGTAGCCGTAGCTTCATCTTAGATAGGGAACCTCCCCAGGTGGCGGATTGGGGAACGCTCACCACAGCTGGAGAGTGATTGGTGCTCACTGGTAACGGTGATCTCTGGGAGTTCCAGGTGTGGAGGGTTCCGGGGAAACTAAAAATACCCGGGTTGGGCCGATTGGAGTGATACAAAAATAGTTAGTGGAAACAAATTAGAACTTAGATTTAATTAGTGCTAGGAGTCAATAATACCAGATTAGATAAAAAAGTATACAAGAAAATTGAGCAATTAACATTTGTAAAAAAATAATACTCAGGTTAAAATTGTTAGAAACTGAGTAAAATAGTCAAGGTGAATATATATATTTTTTTAAGAAATCCCTAAAACCACCTAGCTTAATCCGTCCCTAAACACGTGGTTTCAGAGGTATCAGCCTAAGTAGCTTCGCCCCTAGAGCTCGTGCTCCGCTTAGTCCAGAGAGCATACATACCACCCCGAAGTCATCAGCGGAGGAGGACAGCACTTCCCGCAAGGATTGGGCAGAGGTCCTGCGTCCTAGAGTGCCATTAGACGCTGGAGAATATCGGACGCTATTGAAAGAAGAGATGTTACCTGATTGACCCCAGATATATATTAATAGGCCTGTATTTAAAATAATCACATTTATTCCACGAATACTTAATAATTGCAATCGGACTTATCATACTCGTGTTGTACAGTTATTTTCTTTGTGTATGGTTCCAATAATCAACTAAGTAAAATTCTTATGATGATTGACTGGTACGTTGTTTTTAATTGTACTGTACGTACATTTTTTATGCAAATTCTAAATCAGTGAGCTTAAATAAATTCATTTTTCCATTTTAATACATTAGCTTTCCACGCTTATTTTTACTCTCTCCGAATCCTCTGAAAGAGAGAGAGAAGTATTACTATCGTCAAAAAAAATCTGGAGATGTTGATAAATGTCTACGTTTCATTACCCCTGAAACAGAAAAAGTTATTTTCGTAATGTCGGTTGTTTGTCTGTCTGTATCTCAGACTGTAGCTGAACCAATCGGTCTAAAATTTAGTATTTGGGGTTTTCATAATGCTCCCCCAAGGAATTTTTGGAAGTAAAGATCCAACCAAAAATTTAAAGGTAATTTACTGAACTTACAACATGAGATTAAATAATTTCTCTCAAAATCTGTTCTACGGATTTTGATCACATTTTTTATCCATCCATCTTTTAACATTAAAATACAAATTGAAATTCTCGTTTTCTCATGAAAACTACTCTTAAGATATTTTATATAAATGGAAATTTCCAATTTGGATCATATATCCGCAACTATTTGAGATATAAAAAAGCTTGTCATTGTAAGGTTGGGGTACTATGAAAATTAAAAAATATTTGATTTTGGAATATATTTTATAGAACCAATAGTTTTTGAACTATAAGCAAACAAATATATTTTCCTATGGAACGCTTTATGTTCTTTGGTGGAGTGTTCCTGCAACAATGTAAATTATTTCTTCTCACAAATCTTACAAGTTTTTAATAAATGTCTCTATTTTAAGATTAAAGAGAGAGAGAAATACGTGCAGTCCACCGTATCATTTTAAAAATATCGAATAGCATGTCTACATGGTATCATCCTTAATTATGTATAATCAATGAACATACATTCAGAAACCATTATATTTCTAGGAGTTCAGTTGTATTTATTTTTAGCTTAACGTGTCAAGTAATTTAGTTTCGTTGAAATATTTTTATTTTATTTTAAGCTATTTTTATTCATTTCAATGAAAATGTACGGTTAGGCCCTACACATAAGAAAAAGAATATACACAATAATAAATTATAAAGTGTCAAGCCCTTATGGTTTAGGGTAATAAGAGTTTGAGTTCAATTCATAACGTGTATAAATATCTAATCGTGAAGTTAAAATATATGGTAGAGGTTTTCTTGAAATATAAATATGGATATACCATTTGTTTACCCTCTAAGGTAATAGACTTACTTTCTATTATTTTACTATGGGGATAGCTTATAAAATTGTTCTTAGTATAATTATTCGTCAGCGTAAAACTGCTCTTTTTCTGGTTAAATGGCTTATACATACTAGTCTAATATAGGTATTTAATCTAATCTCATAGGTTAATATGAACTGTTATGGTGTTCCAAGTGCATCATATATGCTATCGTTCATATTATTTCCACACAGTCCTTGATAATCACAAACTCAGGAGGGGGGTGGAGTCTGGGGGTGAAAACTAGTTTATTAAATTGCAAATCAAATAATGCGCGCTTGTTAGCAAGCCTGAGCAGAGTACTCTAGTAGAGAAACATGTTCAACTAAGACTACGAGGCTGGCCAAGTATTAATAGTTCAGCTCTTGGCGGATAGATGGTAGAAGTGGTTCATCACAAGATTTTCGCTAACAAAATGTTATTTTAATATAACGAGTCAAATGATATGAGTATTTTAATCGACTGTAAAGTAATAAATCCATATTTTTAATATAATTTAAACTTAAGCATTTTAAATTAATTACAGCATCACTGATACAATAAATTTAATAATTTTGGTAAAATTTACATTAAAAATAAACCCCAATTTTTATTGAAAGGCCACTTTCAACATTCCTAGATCTTAATAAACTAATACTTAATTACGTAGTATTTATGCTTAGTCTCTGTTAGAATATTTAGTAATACTTATTGTGGCTTAATAACACTATATAAATTTTCTGTAGATTAAACATTGATTAAACGAACTAAGAATATAATGCAATTGTAATATTTATAGTTCTGCTACTATGACAACATGAATTTACAGTTTCCAAATATCGTGCTTTTTATGAAAATTAGATTACACGTGTATAGTTCGATTTAAAATACTGGAATACAATTTAATTGTATTAGACTATGATCAGTTCACACACACACAAATAACCACTATCTTTAAGGAAATACTGAGCAATGAAGCAAATCATAACCACCGTCTTCAACCTCCAGACTTTCATCTAAACATCTACCAAATGACACTGACAGTTCTCGATGATCATCAACAGTACAACCCGGGCCCTGCAATCTGCGTCTGATCTTCTACTTCAATATGTATATATCTTCAAATTAGATACTTCAATTTTAATTTTCCCTTAACTTATGAAATAAAACCATTTAAACTATTTTTTATGTTTACAAAATTTCATCTTTATTTTACTATGTATTTGATAATAAAAAAATCAAAGTGTAAAAAGTGTATTTTTGGATGAAGGAAAGCCGTAAAACCTTTCAATGTCTCGTTTACATCACTTTTGAAATAATGAAATCGCTGTATTAATACTTTGATGAAAACATTTAATACTATTTTTTTGTGTAAGCCATTAGTGGTTTGATTAATACCTGAAAGTGCCTGTCTAATCATATTTTCCGTACATCTCGATTACTTAAAAGTGAATCCCGAACTCTAGTTAGGTTAAAGAGTGCAAGTAAAGGGCACAAGTCACCCGCCTACCACGCTAGTTTCGTGTTTAGCTAGACTGCCGAGGACGTGGAGATCGAGGTTCGAATCTCACTTGGGTGAACTGTGGATGGTTTTTTACTAAATTGTTTTCCACTCTCCCTCAATGTAAATGTGGGTTCACTTCTTCTCAATTCAACCTTCCCCATTCCTAGCCCATTAGCGTAATTAGTACTTAAGCGTATAGCCCTAATGGATAGTAAGACACGGGGATAGAAAAAAAAAGGCACAGGTGTGTAGTGCACAGACTATTTATATACACGGAGGCACAAAAGTTCCAGACCATGGTACAAATCACAGTATGTGTTTTACATGTGTTTCATCAAGCTCCACACACGCATGGGAGCGGAAACGCATTTTGGTTAGAACGCGAGTAACAAAACCAGACCAGCTTCAGTGGACGAATGGTCTAAAGCATCCCTCTCGTATTAGACTGGCCCACTGATGACGGTATGATCAGGGTTTGAATCCCAATCTGGTCTACTGAGGGTGGTTTTTCCATAGTGATTTCCCACTCTCCTTCCACGTAAATGTGGGTAGATCATCTCTAAAATGCTTCCTTTGTAATCCCTACCACATTTGAGTAATTATCACATACGTATATCCTGAACAGGTGGTAAGACGTGGCATTCGCCCTCGATCCTTTGAGTGGATGTTCCTTGTCTCAAATCTTGACGCTGTACTCCTTAGGGCTTAGCATACCCCTAGAAAGAAAAGTCCAAGGGATTCGAGAATGGTGAGTATGGAGCTCATTCTACGGGTCTTCTGTGACCGATCCAACGGGGAAAGTTGTCGTCCAACCAATCTCGCACTGCTGTGTCGTAATAATCCTTCTTGTATGAACAACGCAGGCTGGTCACCAAGGGCGTTCAATCTTGGCATCAGTCAATCACCCAACATCTGCAGATAAGCCTCACCAGTCTCAGTTGCTTCGAAAACGTAAGGACTAATGATATTGTCCTTCCAAATGCCACACCAGACTATAATGCGATGGGATTCTTGCTGTTTGATGGGAAAATACTATTGCGGGTTTTCTTATGACAAGTAACGCAGTTTATGTTTGTTCACTTCATCGTTGATGTAAATATTAGCTTCATTGGAGAAGATATACTTGATAGAAAACTCTCCTTCTTGTCAATTTTGTCCAGAAACCGTTGACACATCTTCGGCCTGCGGTCAGGGTCATATTATATCATTGTAGGTAGGATTAGTAGCTTGTAAAAAAAAGGGGGGGGGCATTTCTCCTTCTAATGGTTGACCGTGTGATACCAATCTATTTGCTGGTTCACTGGACCGACTTCTTTCGACTGGTAATGAACTTAGCCACCACCACCACCTCTTCGGGTGTGCGAGGCCGTCTTGAACATGGAGAATCCACGATAAAAGCCATAAGCTCAAATTTCTCCAGAAATATTCCGACAGTACTGTGAGATGCTATCCTCATCTATAAATTTTGACCAATAAAAAATGTAAATATTGACTATTGAGTCTAAAATGAAGATAGATCATTGTTGTACAAACATTTCTCCTAAGAGGTTTAAGGGAAAATAACATACATTTTTTTAGATACTTACTTATATTTAATTACTCTATGGAATTGGAGAATTATTGCGTTAAAACTTAAGTATTATTCCTTTACAACAAAACTCACAAAATTGTATTAATATATTTCCCAATATCTCAGAAACTGTTGGTTTTATAAAAATATATTTCATATAAAAGTTTTTAATTTTTAATAATACTACAGTTTTGCAATTATAAGTTATTTAGTATCTCAAATAGTTGCAGAGATATGGAAATTTTTGCTCCTGTAAGGTACCCTAAAATTCATTTTAATGGGAAAATGAAAATAGCCAGTCTATTTATAATCTTAATCAACGCTTATATACGAATTTTAATCAAAATCATTAGAACCGATTTTGAGAAAATCGATTTTTTCTCTTTTTGTCCTTTATTAAACTATTCTTAATTTTAAGTCTAAACAGATACACATAGAGACGGCATTGAAATACCACTTTTTAGGGTTCGGGCGGGGTGGGGTGTCATTAGACGTCAGCATCCATCAATATTTCAGGTTAGATTTTTTTTGCGGTCTCGTTAGAGCATATTTTGAGAAAATCAACTTATTTTTTTTCTTTTTGCCCTTAAGTAAACTACGCTTGATTATAGGGTCAGATATCCAATTCCTAAAACCCCTTGGGGTAACCCTATGAAAACCATAGATACCAAGTTTTAGCCCAATCGGTAAAATAGTTTAGGCTCTAGTCGGAGGTACAGACAAAGAGACGAAAATTCAAAAACAACTTTTTTTGTTTCGGAGGGTCATGAAACATCAAGATTCATCAAAATCTCGAGTTCTATTTTTTTTCACGATCACAATACTTTCTCTACCTGTAAGATAGCGAGAAAGTAACATAGTACAGACCTGAACTCACGTTCCCAATCATCCCATCTTAAACTACATCAAATAAACTTGAATTAGTAAATACATCTGGACACGAAAATTGAATTAGGGACCTTCGACAATACTCTAGTTCTGAGCTCTCCGGGATTAATCACATTCTCAAGGTCGTTACTACTCACAGTTTAAAGAAACATCTTATTACATTTAAGTTGCTTCTAAATCCTATTTTAAGACAGTCGTATTTTGTAACAAGCACTGTACTTAATCCAAGAAGTCACCCACAGACATTTTTAAGGGAAATCATTTGGAAAACAACAGTAATGTATATACTTCAAGCGTGTCTCCTTGGCCTACTTAGCGACAGATGGAAATACCTAACCAGCGCTGACCACGATTATTCTGATGAATATGAATTAGTTTTAAAGTTCAAGTTTGAGGTGTTTCATGAATTTATTCTCGCAATTATGATTGAGGGAAAAGCTCTCATAGATTCTTGTAACCATTGGTTATTTATTGTATGCATGGATACATATTTTGTTTTATCTTTGACGTGTTTTATACAGAATTTTATATTATAAAAATACTATCCTACTCTGACCCTAAATGGGAGGCGATAAAATAAAGAGCATGATTTGAATATAATTAAGTGATTAAATCGTCACATATTCATAAATAATGAATCACTTTCAATCATAACATAATAATTCTTATGTGGTTGGAATTTATCCAAATTTCGAAGCTTAATAAAGACCATTTTAAAATAACCAATTTCTGTGGTCACATGGTCTAAGGCTGGGGTGGGAAATCCTGCCATCCAATATTCCCTCCATTCTCTTTTCCAACACTTCTTTACATCTCTGCTTTCAGACAAAAAGATAGTCACATTTCGCACTAAATTATCTTAAATTTTCAATTTGAACAGTTTTCAACTTTTGCGTCCGAGGCAGTTAGTTGTAACTTATGTTCAAAGTGTAACTTACATGTTTTGAATAAACTTGTTCAAACAGTTTGTGTCATTTTATAAGTTCGATTGAGCAACCTACTTTCTCACTCTTTGCACATTGTGGCGAATTTAACTTCTCATTCACCACACCTGTTGCTACATTGAACAATATGTTGCCCACTTCTGGTCTAGGGCATCACTCTTGCAATAGACGAGATCGCCGATAATGGAAATATTGTAGTTCTAATCCCAATAGGTTATACTGATGGGGACTTAACTAAATGGGTTTTCGATCCACTCCCTCTATCCACGCAAATGCAGCAACACTTCCTCTAAATTAAACTTAGTAGTTAGTATTATGCGTATAGCTCGAACGGGTAGTCAGATGTGGTACTATATAAAAAATACCTCAAGTATTTGCGACGAACGTTTTGAAATTTGCAAAACGAGATTTTTAAAGAAATAAAAGAGAAAAAAATTATGGGAAATAATGACCTGGTTGTCGTTTTGGTTTTAAAACTTGAAAAATTCAGGATGGCAGTTACAATATGGCAAAC
This sequence comes from Timema poppense, assembly GCA_902141375.1. Taxonomy (NCBI): domain Eukaryota; kingdom Metazoa; phylum Arthropoda; class Insecta; order Phasmatodea; family Timematidae; genus Timema; species Timema poppense. The sequence continues at coordinate 337,329 of CABFOV010000062.1, forward strand.
GTTGCATACAAATTTAGTTTTAGAGAGCTCAAATTTTGTGTATACGATATGGAGCATACCATCGTGAGAAAAATACAAAGTTTGCAAAACCCAAGATAATGAACGCAATGTAACCCGATAACCTTAGGAGCCATGGATACAAATTTTCTCTACCTCCTACTATGACAAAAAATTTGTGTGTGTGTGTATATATATATATATATAGTAACCTTTTATAGATTTCACATGTTCATTCGTAAGAAAATGTATGTATACCAAATGTGCGACAGACACGGTCGAGTGAGGACTAGCTTGAAGTTCAAGTTTATAATTACCGGCAAACACCCCAGGACAAGAAATATAAAAATAAACGTTCCTACAAGGGTTGCAGAGTCATCCAAAAAGAATAAATGAGGAAGGGCCTTTTTTATAACAATAACTATTCTTCTTTTTCTTTATTTTTTTGTCTGAGTAAGGTTTCTACTTAATCTACGATTCGGATGAGTTTATTCGGGGAATTTAAAGAGAATTTTAATATCTAGTCATACACTATTATGAAATGTGAACATTGTTTTTTCTCAAAGATGCAAGTCACCAATCAGTATCCTTTTGTTAACCAAGTTGCACCGAACGTTACAACCAAACTAAAACTTTATAACTTTTCATCAAATACAGTACAGTCAACACCTAAATCATAACTAATAATGTATTGAGTTTTTTACTCAACTTTACTCGTCTTACTACCCGTCTGGGATATCAGAATATTTACTTGAATGAATTGGAAATGAAGAAGGTAGAATTTAAAAGAAAGTGTATTCGCGCTTTATTAGAGTGGTAAACTATTTTAATAAAAACCATCTCAGCACATACGGTTGGAATACGAACCTATGCTTCCCCATCATCAGAGAACCAGATCAAACGAGACTGACTCATTTCTGTGCATTTTTAAAAGTTTAAAAATTGAAAGCTATGCGCGTCGTTAGTAAAGGGCGCCCTTGCATGAAAAAATCTCAAATGGAAAATTATTCTTAGTAGGCCAACCGTAAAATAATTGTGAATTGTTTTAGTCAGAAAATTGAAAATATACGTTTGGAGCAATGCATAAATGATTAAGGTAACTTTGTTTTAAATCACTTATAGAATTAATTTTACCATCATTATTATTCGTGTTATTTATTTAATACCAAATATTTTTTATTTTCTAATTTAAAGTGAAAATGGACTCTTTCTATACCCCCTTATAATTAAAATATATGGTCAACCTGTTGTGTTAATTAATTTGTCTTTCAAGCGGGTTCCTAACAACCAGGTTAACGGCCTTAGTAAAATATTTATTACATGTAACAGTGCTTATTACTTAAATGATATTACTTAAGAAACTAATTTTTTAATAACTCTAGCTTGTTACTAAATTTCGTTCAATATAACGGAATAAGTTTTTATCATTTAACAAATTTCAAGTAACCATATTAAAAATTTATAAATACATAAATATTAAAATATTATTTTATTTTTTTATTTTTCACAATATGCGGCTATAATTAACAAATCATATTTATTGATTATAGTAATTGTTTTCATTTAAAATAAATGAATAGAAAACTTTTTAAGAATTTGAAGATAGGGATATGGACTCATCTTTTTAAAAAAAATCAGAAAGATGTATGTATTGTTTGGAAGAATGAGTCTCAGATATAGACTACAAATTAGAGGATCTCAAGTGGTAGAACATTTGTGCGGTAGGCCAGGGTCACAGACAAGTTATATACACCAGATACTGAGCCTTACGGGAGTTTCACTCCTTGAGCCAGATCGAGTCCTTGGGCACTGAGGAATGCTAGTTTCAGTTTTCAGTGATAACAGCACTTATAACCGAAACAACTCACTTTCAAATTGTTCGACACAATAGTTGAGGTAATATCAATACCACCCCCTCCTCACCCACTCCCTCTAGCTCACCCGATTACCCGCTTACCCCCTTTTAATGAACAAACCTTTTCAGACATGGAACTTGTCGACGGTATTTGAAGATTGTTTACAACGGGACAATTTGAAAACATTTGTTTGAACAAAACATAAGTATCCCTTTATTCTTAAGTTTTATTTATAATCTACAGTCTGAGTAAGCTCGTAATGGGGTTTAGTTTATGGTAATGGGGTGGGGGGAGGGGTAAGTTGAGTCATTACCTGAAACTAGCTTTGTGAAAGCCAGTTTATTTACACTAGAAGGCAACCTTTGTCTCTTCTCTAGTTAAAACATCTTTAAAGTGAACTATTTTGTAAAAATGTCTGCTTGATAGCGATTTTGTGACTTGGGACTGCATGTAGCGATCCTCGTGTTGAAGGACACAAACTCTCCTAATAAGCGCAGTCACTTGAAGCCTGGAGGCTGTGGTGAGTCTGCTATACCTCGTCTTTGGCCAAGGGCGTATAGTTAATGTATTGGATAGATAGATAGATACCTTCTAACTAAAATTACATCACCTACTACCTCAACATAAGACGTACTTGACCATGCTTAAAGTTTGAACCAGACAAATAAAGGATATGAAAGAGGAGAAATGAAGCCATGAACTTGTCACAAGTTACCCTCACAAGGCACGTTGAAGACGTTTAGAAATTATGTAATCCGGGTATTATTCAATTGTATCAATGACTAAAGATGATGCTTTAAAACGTCACTTCATAAGCAGCAATGATGGGGTTGTCGGTTTTAAAAATCCACCTAAGTTTAAATTTTAATCAAATTATATGTGAAATATTGTTTTTCTTTTAAAATGAGCTAGTTTGTAAGAAAAAAAAATGTGATCTAATCAATCGTTTCAGAAAATTCCCCTTAAATACCCCCTATCAATGCAATATTAAGCTATCAACAACACTAAGACCACTATTTGGGATTCAAGAAACACTCGTCGAGCCTTCATTCGCCCCCCCCCCTCCCCACCCCCGCACCTTGTCTNGATCCAAGCAACACCCGTCGAGCCTTCATTCGCCCCCCCCCCCCTCAGCACCCCCGCACCTTGTCTTCTCACTAATCCAGGCTACCCGCATTTAATTACATTAATGGATCAAGGATGAGTAAGGTAGAATTGGGAGAATATGAACCCGAATTAGCGGGGTCGTAGAGCGGGGAAAACACCACAAATACACCCGACTAGGATTTGAATTCCGATCTCCCTATCATGGGCAAACCAGACTAAACGAGTATAACGTTTAGTCCTTATGCCCACCAAAGCGAGCACTAATCATAAACACACATACAATATTTATCACCTCATCTTACTACCCGTTCGGGTTGTACGCATATATGATAATTATTCTAACGGGGTAGCGATGAGTTATGTTGAGTTTAGAGGGAGTGTAGCTGTATTTGTTGGCGGAAGCGTGAGAAACCATTAAGGATATACCATCCTAAATACACCCGACCAGCATTCGAACCCCGATCTCCGCGTCATCAGTGGCGTGGTCTATCGCGAGAGTGATGCCCTAGGGTAGACCATTTGACCACCGAAAACGGTATAGTTCTATCGAATTTAAGAGTTCCATGCTGTGTATAATATTATTGTTAGACCTGTACCTGTTCTAGAGATGTTTAAACCGTGGCCGGTAACATTAAAAGCTACGCACGTCTTACACATCTTGATAGATACACCTGCCAAGCTACGGTGGTTCTTTTATTCAGTATTTTTTTTTATCTCCATCTTCTTATTTTCTTTTTTCTTTTTGTCTCTCGTTGGTTGAGGTGTTACTGCACTTTCCCTGACCTGTCAAACGACGTCTTCCCTCCATATCCCCCTCCGCATGTCTTCACCGTGATTTTTCGTGTCCCTTATCCCCCTTTGAAGCTACCCAATCATACACATCCCTTTCACTCTCTATGCTGGCTTGTTCAACGCAACCGCCTTAGGCTCTACTGCAACAACGATACATGACGCACTAATCAAAATACTTTATTCTTACCGTGTCTTTTAGACTGCTCTGGCTTAAAAACATTTTTTCTAACGCTGAGTCCTACTGCCCGTTCGGATTATACGCCTATCTATTAATTATGATGTGTTAGGTATGACGAGGGTTGAATTCAAATAAATTGTAACCGCATTTGCGTGGAGTGGGGGGAGAGTGGTAAACAATACACCCAACTGGGATTCGAACCTTTATCTCCCTGCCATCGGTAGTCTAGTCTATTATGTGAGTGACGCCTTAGACAATGCGGTCACTGAATTGAGTGCGAGTTTTGAATGATTTTAACCAATTTGGTTGTTGTAAAACCATTTGTAATATGTTTATCAGCAAACTTTTGCTTATAAAACAAACATTATTACTGACCTCCTTAAACATTTTATTAACTAATTATTATTAATATTATTATTAGAGGTATTTAATGTGAACTTTCTAAACCGACTGATTATATCAGTGTACGACTTATAAATTAAATTAAATACAGAACAAACACAACATCCAACCTCCAGCTATTATTTTATCACTGTGCAAGTGGACGCAGTAGTAGCACTCAGAGAAAAATAATATATTTCCCCACTATTGCCTTAGATCAGTGATTACCAACCAGGGTACCTCGAATCCGTGTCCAAGATTCCACGAGAATTAACAAAAGCTTGCAAAAAACAACAACTTGTAGTTGAGTAAAAATATATATTTAACGAAATCTCTTAATAAAACAATGAAACATTTTGAAGGTTTAGCTTGGTTATATATTCACGTGATAATTTTTACCAGAGCAAAGAGAGCTTTACTTGGGAGGATACATTTTCTTGAAGCGGTGAATTTTCGTAGCTTGAAGAAATTCATTTGGCAGTAATGAACGTTACCAGTGCTCCCGTCTACTACTCTCTACTGTTTAATTTGTTTCTGTCGAAGCAGGAGCAGGTTAACGTTATTGTACAGTAGCCACATGGCTTCTTTGGTGCTGACTGACAGCTCACAGCTGACTTCTGACAGTCAACATTTAGGTATATACCTACATTTTGACTGTCAGAAGTGACAGCTGCTAAACACATGTTTTTGCAGATCATATGGTTCGGCGTAGGGATACATAATATGGTCTGGTAACTTTTCAAAGCCGTCAGATGTGAGCTGTGAACTGTCAGTCAGCACCAAAGAAGTCACGGGGCTACTGTACATGAGTACAGTATACCTTTATTCGCGAGGGGGGAAGGGGTGTGTAAACGTCAGGTTTGTTACTGTCCGTTGTTTAGGGCTGAGCTAGTGGCTCCTACTTCTTGGCGGTACGTATCAACTCGAACTCTCGAATGGGAGAGTCCTCAATCAACCTACCTGTTCTGCTGTTTCTTTCAAAAATACCTGTGAGATACCTCTCCTCGTTCCCTGGGACACGTCCTTCCTTCCTGGTTGGCCTGACGACCCGGACAGCAAGTTGGGCGTTTAAATTC
>CABFOV010000063.1:0-11361 GCA_902141375.1 Timema poppense
CTGTAGGTCCTCCATTTCATCTCACAATCACCCTACCATTACACATTAGCGTAAGTACGTATAACCCAAACGGGTAGTAATACGCGGTGCTAATAATAATAAGATATCGAGATTTTGATAAATGTTGGCGTTTCATAACCCATTGGAACAAAAAAAAAATTGTTTTCACTATGATGTATGTGTGTACCTCGGGCTAGAGCCGAAATCATTTTACTGATTGGGCTAAAACTTGGTATCTGGGGTTTTCATAAGGTTCCCCCACCCCCCTCCCTTTAGGGTTTTTGTAACTAGACATCTATCCCTAAATTTAAGTTAGTTTACTGAGGGGCAAAAACAAAAAATAGATTTTATCAAAATTTGCTTTAATGATTTTGATTATATTTTATTTTTATACACTGTTTATAACTATAAATAGGTTGTAAATTCTCATTTTCTCATTAAAATTACTTTGAGGGTATTTTACATAAGCAGAAGTTTCCAATTTTGATCATTTCTCCGCAACTATTTGAGATACGAAATAACTTATCATTGTAAAAGTTGTAGTTCTGTTAAAGATAAAAATCTTGTGTTTAAAATATATTTTTATAAAACCAATCAATTCATAGCTATAAGCAAATATATATATACCTTTTAATTCTAATCAATTCTAATTAATTTTTTATTCCAATGCTCTTTGGTGGACAAAGATGTTTCTCTTTTCTCAATTTTTCTGTAACAGTGTTCCTAGTTCCTTCTGCCATAGATTATGTAACAGTGTATATTATTTCATTCATGATCTTTGGTTCAGTGTTTTTACAAAAACGTATTATGTATTATACCTATTATTTAGTTTCACAAATCTTAAAAAGTTTTTTAGAAAATGCATATTTTAAAATAAAATCGTGAGAGAGTTTGTGAGGTGCACCATACCATTTATTTAATTAATTAGACTAATTACATTAACTAGACATTGGTGTGTATTTTAAAGGTTTATTTATTATTTAAAGTTCCAAAATGTGACCTGATTTTTAACGAACTTGGCTTGTCTTCTATTTGGCGCTGGCTTTGTGTACCGAGTAACGCCAATCACATGTAGTTCTCCACCTGGGCTTTTATTCTCTTTACATTGGCTTTAATGATACACAGAAGTTGCTTTAGTGTATTAGACTGTAATCAAACTTGAGTCGGTCTGAAGGTTATAGTGAAAAGTTGTAGAGAAATTAAACAGTTTCTTAAATATTGCTATGAAAGCTAGACTTTCAACACTTTATCCGTCAACGAGACATTTTCATTATTTACTGACATGGTTTGTTAGTTACTAAAGTAGTTCTGTGAACAGTAAACCTATCTATCTATCTCTCTCTCCGTGTTATTATCGTTACTACAGTCTTAATATTTCTCTTAGGATTTCAAGTTGAGATATCACCTATAATTTATCTTTGGATTTTAGGTTGATTTTTTTTTAATTTCTCATCTAAAGAGAAGTATTGTTATAGTGAAAAATTTACATCTCAAGCTTATGATGAATTTTAACTTTTTATGTGGTCCTGAACTAAAAATAAGTTGATTTTACCAATCTCTCTGACCCCTGGGCTTTCTGTCTCTCCATCTATGGCACAGATCTTAGATGGTTTGATGAATTTTGTTTTAACTTAATATTGTAATGTTATATGGATTTGCCTAAGGATGTTTTTAAATTTCACCCTAGCCCTTAATTAGGTGTAGTTTATCGTCGAGTGGCTTTATTGAAATACGAATTTTTCAAAAATGGTTAGAACGATTTTGTTTGAAATCTTAATTAAGGAAGTTGTTTGACCTCCAAAATAAGACTATATACCTGGTTTTTGGGTAAAAGTTGGTTGAAGGATAGTTTACAAAATAGTGATTTTATAAAATTAAAAATATTTTTTGAAAATGGGCTTAACGATTTAAAAAAAAATAGATTAATTTTTAAAGGATTTTGAAAATTTGACATAGTTAAAAAATAACCCTTCCTTTGTATTAAATTCAAAATGGGTACCTTGGAATTAATTTGAATGAAAAATAAGAATGTTTTTTTATGTTTTAAAAAATAATATACATTAAATGATTTTTGAAAATTGATGCAAACAATTGAGTTTGAAATTTATATTTGATGAGTACTCATTGTAACTAAAAAGATTACATTCTTGTTGCTATGATAAAATCATTCTTAAGGTTAGTTTATTAAAACTTTTTTTTGATCAATTTGTTCCATGCTTATAATTTAGACTACTATACCTAATATAAAGTTTGTAAGCCTGTGTCATACATACCTTCTTTATTTATTGCGATCAAATTAGACAGAAAAAAAAATCAATACTAAATGTTATAGTACTTTATATTCATAACGATTAACCGTTGTTCAGGTGGTTTTAAATGTCACGTCAACATTAAAAACAACTAAATACTAGAATAGAATGCTTAGAATTTTAAATTCAAACTCTCGTATTAAACCAGGATCGAAGACGGGGAGATTGGGGTTCGACCCCGATCGGGTGCACTGAAAGGGGTTTTCCTAAATAGTTTTCCATGCTCCTTCCACGCAAATGCGGGTGTACTTCCTCTCACCAAAACCTTCCTAATTCCTATACCATTAATGTAATCAGTGCATAGGCGTATAACCCGAACGAGTAGTAAGACCCGATGCTAAAAATAATATTTAAATTTAATCACCTTAGATAAGTTATCAAACAAAAAAAAAACATTTGAGCAGCCGCCATATTTAAACGGCTGACCAGATTTAAAAAATATTTCAATACATCTCTAAATCTAGATTCAAAGAATATCCCTGCAAAATTTATTTAAAATTGGTCCTAACACTTGGCAGTTAAAGTGGAGTGAAAACACATTTCTGCTCAAAGAATCTCCCTGACAAATTTCGTTAAAATTGGCTCACTCGTTTGACAATCATCGCGGAATAAAGAGCCAGACAGACAAAATATCAAATGGTTGAGTGTTATTTTTTTAACCGCCACATATTACTACCCGTTCGGATTATATGCATATGTAGGCCTACTAATAATGCTAGTGTGTAAAGAACGAGAAGTTTGAATCAAGAGGTATATCCGCATTTTTATGCAGAGAGAGTGAAAAATAATTCAGGAAAAAGCATCCTCACTACACCCAACTGAGATTTGAACCCCGATCTCCCCGGTATTGACAGTCAAGTCTCCTGTGAGAGTGACGCTTTAACCCATTTGACAACCGAAATGGGTTGACTTATGCTTGATCTATTACTGAATTAAATACAAAAACATCGTTTGTGTGTATGAGGCATAAGAAAATGTTTCATCTCTGTGATTATTTTTTGTTTCAACGACTGGTATGATTTAGGTCAACTCCATTCTATAAACAGTATTATTTTATTACATGTCCGATACTAGTATTTAAAACCCGTGTATAACTAATATAACTACAAATTAATTGGAATAGGATTTTTTCTTTCAAATAAACAACTCACGTTACCAGATAGATTAACAATGTTTGTAAAGTGACGTTGAACTATGTATTTCCTTGATATTAATAAAATATGTCCTCTTTAAAACTCGGTTGTAGATATTTCATTTAATTTAAAGTGTTTTTTTTTAGTATTTATATTTTAATATTTTTCTTATTGGTAGCCCAAATACAAAAATTTATCCGAAGTTCAGCTTCCTTATTTAATTATAAAAACAAAATTATTATTATTATTATTTATAAAGAAGTGCACCCACATTAGCGTGAAAAAATATTGAGATCAGAGTTAAATCACATATATAAACCCACCCCTTAACGTACCCGGACTTAAATTCAAGCCTCAATCTTCCAGTAACAGTGAATCAAGGATGTCGTGAACCTGACGCCTTAGACTATTTGACCCAAGTGTGGGCAGCTTCCTTCGTCCAACCATTTATATAGACATTTTTGGTCTTCTAGCTCTTAGCACAATTTAGATATTACTAGCGTCTGGCGTGGCAATCGTAGACCACCTGTTTTTATTTCTTATTAGCTTCGACCTTACCAGTATTCGAACCCAGCAAAATTTCCTTTTTGTGGTGTCATACAAGCGATTTTTTTTAAACTTTTTAATCGTCTGTTGGGAAATTATTTTCTTCCCAAGTGACTTTCTAAATTTTACTCTAAAATAAATACGGTTATAGACATTCTCTAAATTTTCAACTACATTATAACTTGTTTATTGAAATTTTAAGATTTTGTAGTTAAACTTCAATAAACCTACGTTAGATATAATTTTATAACAATAAAAATTGTTAAGGAGGGTCCTCAAATATGTCTAGTTCGAAACAAAAGTTATATAATCATTATTAGCACCACGTCTTACTACCCGTTCGGGTTATACGCACTTACGCTAATGTGTAATGGTAGGGTGGTTGCGAGATGAAATGGAGGACCTACAGTTTAACGTGGGATCCGAACCACGGTGGAGGCCTGGCATTAAACACATTCACAAGTTGTGATTAATACACTTCTTGTCAGAGGTGAAGGAAGGGTTTGTCGATCAGATAAATCTGTGCCAACACAGAAGTATGACACCCTACCCCTATACCACCAGGTCACCCGTTATCTTATCAAGAGATAGTTGTTTTCCAAACATAGTACCTGGTTTAAAAAATGTTTTAAAAAATATTCAAGACTCGCTTGTACGCTCTTAAGATGCGAGTGTAGGGAACTTGAGGAAGGTCGGCGCTTTCAAAGCTTTTATAACAATTATTTTTGGTCAAAATAAATAAAATAATTCTTCATTACAAATATAGAATTTAATTTTCTTCGCATAGTGACTTGAATATTTGTTGAATATCTGTCCAGGGTGTCCTATAAATTAATGACAACTTTTCCTCTTCATTTAAAAAGTTTAACATCTAATGTCGCTCTTGCCATTACAGATATTCAACAAATGATCATCATGTGAATAAAATTAAATTTTAAGTTTCTACTAGATCATTATTTAATTTATTTTGGACAAAAAACAAAGTTTTGATATAAAAACTGCAAAAAATAATTATCTTTTCTTACGTTCCCTTACACTCCCACCTTAAGGCGTGTCATCCACCACATTTTACAACCTGCCCAAAGTGAGAGTATATCATATCACTATGAGATAACTATCAATAAAAGCAATAAAAACAATAAAAGTCTCACCACTTATTCGGAATGACACAGTGTGACGTCATAGAAAGAGAATGTGTGTCACCTACATTGTTAAGCAGAACAATGTGTCCCCCCTTTCGCCGACCTGACTCTTGGAGTGCCTTGCCTTGACACTAGAAACACTTCTCTTCACCCTACTCGCCCCATCTTAAACTTTCGTCGTCGCCAGATTGTCTTCGTTAAGGGAAACACTTGAAAGGAACAACATTGCTACACACACACACACACACACACACGCACACACACTCGGCTGTTTCTCCAGATTGCAATCTTCACCTTCAAATCCCCCTTTCATTGGTTTCTTTTTTTTTTTCCGCTATCATTTTTCACAGTAGCCTTCAGTGGGCTGATTCAATAGTACTCTTCGCCAACAGGGCAGGGTGAGACTAGTCTCGCGGGATTGGCGCACCCATGGGAAAAAGGGCCATTGGTGAGGAGTGGAGTGTTGCCTAGGGTAATCAAAGTTAGTTGAAAAGTACACCCCTTCTACCTTGAAGGTGACCAGGCACGTTTCCTCTAATCCATCAAGAATAGACTGTTACCTTTCAGAGTAAATGATGTATACCTGTGAATTATTCCAGCCCCTCAGTAGATCAATGTATCAATGGGAATACATTACCGTGTAGAGCAGAGCCTATCATGATTGGTCAAATAGGGGATCTAGTAGGAGAGAACAAATTTTACAGTTTTAATCCCCTCTGCTTAACCTGGAAACACCCTACAATAAGACACCTAGAGAACAGGGGAAGCCAATAAATGAGTTTACCTCCTCCAGGACCCATAAATAATGTTAGTAAAAAAACTAAACATACTAAATAATACTATAAGAGAACAACGAAGACGTACCAAATTATATATATATATATATTTAGCACCGCGTCTTACTACCCGTTTGGGTTATACGCTTTAAGTACTAATTACTCTAATGGATTAGTAATTGGGAAGGTTGAAATAGAGGAAGTGAACCCGCATTTGCATGGAGGGAGAGTGGAAAACCATTTAGGAAAAATCACCCGACCGAGATTCTAACCTCGATCTTTCCATCCTCAGCAGTCGAGCTCAACACAAGTGCGTTAGCCAACTACGCCACAGAGGCGGGTACTGAATTATAGACAACACTTTAAGACCAGGGCTACAACTTGGTTTTAAAAAGGTACGACTATACACATTAAAAAGTTTACGGCCATTCACATAAAAAAAAAAGTCTCTAAATGTATAATTGGAAATGATATACAGGAATATTTTTTAAAAATGACACGGTGTTAGTCAACAATCGAGCCAAACAGACCAAGCAGCCGTAGTCTGTTGACGGTGATGGTGCCAACGTTCGCGGATATAAGTGTAATGGGGCCGGCATAACAAACCCTCCGGCCGTTAATCTCGATTTTCTAGTCCAGAGCCGCTACTTTACCATTCAAGTAGCTCCTCATTTGTCCTCGTAAGACCGAATTGATACCCGTGCCAAAGCCACTGCTTCGCTGAAAAATCTGGAAGCACCGGGGATCGAACCCAGAATCTTTGTAAGCCTATCTTTAGCCAGGAGCTGTGACCAATAGCATAAGGTCTTTATTGCAAAAAGTGACTGAGCATGCCTTAATTTATAAACTTTCGTTTGAAAATAATTTTTTAAGGGACTACTCCCCTTATCCCTATCTTACGCATCAAAGTAAATTTCTGGGTAAATCCCTGCGCGCAGATAACATATAGTCATCCAGACATTTGTTTACTCTTATTTGACAAGACATTCTGAAAATTGAAAAATGACACCTGGACACGGAATCGAACCCGGGACCTTTAGATTAGTACGCCAATGCTCTAACAACTGAGCTCTCCAGGAATCGTCCCAAGCCCAGGGTCATTGACTCATATTTTAAGGCAGAGTCTATGTGACACTGGGCTTGGGACGATTCCTGGAGAGCTCAGTTGTTAGAGCATTGGCGTACTAAGACAAAAGTCCCTGGTTCGATTCGCGTGTCCAGGTTCCAATTTTCAATTTTCATAATATGATATCTAGATGGAGTAATCCTCACTAAAAGCATAAATAATAGCTTTGACTGTTTGATTCTTATTTGACAAGTCTAGAAGCACTACTTTCACGTACAGTATGTATCTGTCAATAAATGAGTTGTGTCTGGCCGTAAATTGCGAAATATGAGGAATATGAGGACTTTTGTGTCGATTTTGGCTAATTCACATTTATAATGATTTCTAAAACCCTAAAGATCGCATAATATTTATTATTTAAAGTGTTACCTGTTTATGTGGCCACGGGATCTAATGCGCTACTCTCACAGTAGACTAGAATGCCAATGACGGGGGGGGATCGAGATTCTAATCTCGGTCGGGTGTACCGTGGGTGGTTTATACATAAATTATTTCCGCTCTCTCCCCGCGCAAATGCGGATACACTCCATATAACTATAGCCTACATAATCCGTGAAACCATTAGCGTATATTATATATATATATATATATATATATTAGAAGCCTACATAATCCGTGAAACCATTAGCGTATATTATATATATATATATATATATATTAGAGGTGTTTGTGATTTCTGCCATTATGACCTGAACAGTTTTGTGCCGTTGGCAATAAACAATATTTTGTTGGGTCAAAACAATATTACCTTGGAAGGTTGGCAAGGCGATAAAGAAGAAACGTGAGAATAATTTCGAATGGAAACATTTTTATTATTTTTTTCCTTCACATCTTGCTACCCATTGCGGACTATACGCGTGTGCATTAATTAAGCTAATGAATTAAACATTAGGAAGGGAAAGTTAAGATTATGTGTACCAATGTTTGCATGGAAGGAGAGTGGGAAACTATAGAAGAAAACAAAACTTAGTACATCCGTTTGGGATTTGGACCCTGACTTCCCCGTCATTAGGAAAATAGATTGAATGAGTGTGACACTTAAATAGTTTATTTTTTCTAATAAATAACATGGGTAGTTTGTGTTGACTGGTCCTTTTTTATGGATTTTTTTTGTTGTTCAAGCAAGTTTTTCCTTGATATGCATATTTTAAAATAAAAATAAAAGTTTTTCGCTTTAATGTTAGATTTGATTGACGCTTGCATTTTGTTTTTATTCAGGTGTTTAACTTTTTATCACATATGTGTGTTTTTTAAGTGTTATTTTCAGACAATGTAAAAATTTCAATAAAAATGTCTAGCATTTCTCTTTCAGAGTGTAAGAGCACATCTAAAAAAAAGTTCTGAGATAATTAATTTGTGTTCTCAGTATAATCAGGGGGTAGCAAACAAAAACAAACAAGATAAAATGTAAGAAAATATTCTTATTCCAACGTCAAATTATTAAATTAGTTAAATTAGTGACAACATGGTATCGGGGTAGTGTGCTCGCCTCAGGACCAAATGTTCGTAGGTTCAAATCCATCCGAGGGCGACGGATTTTTTTCTTGACCGATAAAAATTCGTAGCACAACTTTCTCCGGAGGGAATGTGAAGTCCCATGTCAATTGGGGCATGTAAAAAAAGAACCCTATAAGGTATGTTAAAAATACATTTGCTGGCATAATTGGTAGGCCCTTTAGTGTTCGCTCATAGAAATTCAGTGTGGAAGGAAACGGGGAAACACCACACTTCCCCTGGTGAATAGGATTTCCACCAGATGGTGCAGGCAGCACTAACCATCTGTGTGAGTACCCAGATCCTGATGGATAGAAATCACATCAAACTAACCTTATCGGGGTGGTGACTTAAGAATATTATGGAATTACCCTCAATTAATATAATATATTTTTTAACAGGCAAGAAACAACCTCATGACCCAAACCATCTAAAGCCCTGTCGGACATATCAGTGTGAGTAAAGCTGACGTAGGCCCAGAAAAAAAAATCGTGGTTATTATTTGAAAAGAGTTCGCCGCAAGCTACCAAGTCTAGGCAACTTTATATACAGCCCTGTGTTTCGTGTGGCTAGCTCGGGATTGTTTTAGTTTTTATTTGGTTATGTAACTCAAACTACATTTTGTTTTTATGTCACATTACTTTAGTAGGAACACTATAGGAATAAAAGTAGCCAACAGTTACAAACGTTACTAGGACTTGTTTTATATATTAATTCGCTAGTTAATGTGGGCTGTCACTTTTAATAGAGAGAATAAATGGCTATGAAATAATATTTAATATACTATATATATAATAAAATGTAATCAATATTTGTATAAAAAGGTTTGTATTTTCTAACACATATTGTCTTACAAGTTCTTAATGTATACAAACATAGTTTAAATATTTATTTTTATCACCGCGTCTCACGACATATTCGGGGTATACGATAATGTGGTGATGAAGACTGGTATTTTTAAGAAATGTACCCGAATTTGCGTAGAGGAAGAATGGAAAAATATCTATGAAACAAAACCCTTCCATACCTACTCCAGGATTAGAGCCCCAGCCTCCAAACCACAGGAAACCCCAACTAATTGATCTTGACGTTTAGAACACACGCTTCATTTATGAATCCACCGGCCTCGTGGTGTAGTTGTCAGTGCACCTGGCTACGAGTCTAGGGGACCTAGGTTCGATTCCCGGCTGATATCGTGGATATTTTTCCCGAAAGAGGAATTACCCCAACGGCTTTCAGGGTTTTGTTAGTTAGACTTGGGCTAGGTTTAAGGGTTTCCACTGGTTCCACACCCTCATACTCATTATCGCCAACATCTCATCGGGATATTGAACGAACCTTCATGGAAATAATGTACACAGTAGCCCCATGGCTTCTTTGGTGCTGACTGACAGCTTTGAAAAGTTACCAGACCAAATTATGTATCCCTACACCAAGCCATATGATCTGCAAATCATGTGTTTAGCAGCTGTCACTTCTGACAGTCAAAATTTAGGTATATACCTAATTGTTGACTGTCATAAGCCAGCACCAAAGAAGCCATGGGGCTACTGTACGCATCGCTAAGAATAACATTACAATGTCAAGAGTATTGTAAGAAAGAGAAAGAACTGTTACTATTTGAACTCGTGGCTAAGCCATCTGCAGATGTTTACCGTTAAAAGATATTCACGCCGAGCTTATGGGCACATGCCACTTTGAGGCAGTGATTATTTTAAAGAAGAATCCTGAAGATAAAACTCATATTGAATGTTTTATGAGGTTTTTTTTCTTTATAGTATTTGGAAATATGAAGTCCCCTAGCAGTTTGTTCTAGTGGTAAGTTTGTAGAAGTTTGTCACATACACTTAGCATAAAACTTACTAACTATTTATTGTTTCGTAAGGGTTTCTCATATTTTTGATGTAAAAATATCTAATAAAAAGAAATAAGAAAAATATATATTTGCAAGTAGTTTTCCTGTAATAATATATAGTTCAATAGGTCGCACTCCAGTTCAAGTTAATTAAATAATGGTGATAGTAAACAAAATGAAAATTGGTTAATAGGGTTAAAGGCTAATCTTTTAAATATTTTTCTTGCTATTTAAAGGTAAAATGAATAAAATTGAAATTGATATTACTATTACTATCAAAATATTCTCGAAATGGTTCGAGCTTCGCAAAAATGCGAAGGCGTTTGTATCAACAAATAAGAAATAACTGTCAAGTTACGTCTATTTAATCCTCATTGATTTTCGTTAAGGGTAATCCTATTTATAAAGAGTGTAGGCCTGTATGTTTGAAAGTAATAAGACATAAAGAAATGTGTAGCGAATCAATCATGTATGGATGAAAACAAGTTTATTTGACGCAAGCCATGATAAATAAAATATGAAATTTTGATAACATTTAAGTGTTTACTTGACCCAAATTATCTTTATTAATTTTTTAGCAAGAAAAATATTCTTTTATATATATCATTTTTTTTTTGCTACTTCGACTCATGTTTCAAGTGTAATTAAAAACCTCACTAATTATGAAAGCTTGTATTTTTTAACTTGTGCACGTTCTTCTGTTTGTTGTTTACTAAGAGAGGGTGTATGTGGAGAGTCGAAGCCAACGTTTTTTGAAGTGCACCTACCCTTCATCCTCTACTAACCCCCCCCCCCCTCATTCCCCACTCTAGGGTCGAACCCTTTGCCCCTTACCTGCCTGCAGCGTATCACGTGTCAAGTAGTCTTACACAAGCTTGCTTCAAAGTGGGCCCCTCCTCCCTTCCCACCACCCCACTTCCCTCACAGGGGATTGAAGCGCGTGGGAATGAGGTATCTGGGTGTAAGAGAGAGAGAGAGAG
>CABFOV010000063.1:14928-24977 GCA_902141375.1 Timema poppense
CGGTCCCGGCACAGATTTATCTGATTACCAAACCCTTCCTTCACCTCTGACAAGACATCTTGTGAATGTGGGGAATGCCAGGCCTCCACCGTGGTTCGGATCCCACGTTAAACTGTAGGTCCTCCATTTCATCTCACAATCACCCTACCATTACACATTAGCGTAAGTGCGTATAACCCGAACGGGTAGTAAGACGCGGTGCTAATAATAATAATAATAATAATATGTGGAAGGTGTATTGTTATTTTGCCTTTTATTGGGTCTTATCTTTATTTACTTGTATTCTTCCATTTTATATAATAGAAATATTTCTAATAATTTTACAGCGTCGTCTTCATTAAGTTTTATTGATTACCAATCATTTGTATGCCTCGATACAAAGCTTTTTTTTTTCGGGTCTCGGAAGCTTCTGGTAGGATAAAACGTTTGGAGTAGACAAAAAAAGTTTTTTATTGTAATCAATAATACAAACATTTTACAATCTAATTAGTGCTATCGACCAGCCTTTTGGCCTAGTGCTCATCATTATTGGCAACCAATCTAGACGTCCCGGGTTTGATTCACGGTGGTAGTGTGGGTATTTTCCCGAAGGACAATTGTTCCTATGTTGGTCATGGTCTTGTTAGTTAGGCTATAGTTAGGTTTAATATTTCTACTGACACCACATAATCATCATCATCATCACGCTATCTCACCGGCACGAAGTAACCACACCTACCTTCATGGTGCCCAAACCTCAGAAGAAGGTAACACATACACCACTGACCGTATGAGATTAAAAAAAAGTCTAACCGACTACCACTACTTTTTCAGCCAAAGTTAATGATTTTGAGGACTGTGGCTTGGACAGTGACATCACGATACACACACACACAAACAAACACTACTGTACAGTATGTACTAAACAAAACTTAAAATAAACAAAACATTTAAACAACAAAATAAACTCGCATGTCACAAGAATATCGCTACAACCAAATCACTTAGAACAGCGCACGTAGCCGCTTGAGAGTTTCTACCTTGACTAACTGAGTACAGAACTGTACGTGTAAACAAAACGTAAGGGTGAACGAGGGAGGGGCGTGAAGAAGGGTACTGACCGCATTCCAAAGTCACCTCCCCGGTTTCCAAAAAATATAACAACACGGGACCGCAACTAGAAGTAGGAAAACAATACTGCACAGTACATAAAAATGTACGAATAATTCGAATTAACCAAAACAAAATTCATTCTATCCACAATTTGTTTACTATTGTTTTAATATAAAATTCATGGGACTGGGCGAAAAATTCGAATTAAAGACGATTTTGAATTACGGAAGTTCGAATTAGTCAGCTTCCACTGTAGCATACTTACTTACTCTATGCCATTAGGAACTCAAAAGTTCATTTTCGCACCCACAAAAGTACGCCACCTATCCCTATTTTGTGCTAATTCTATCCAGTCTATCTCATTACACCCTATCTCTCTCAGGTATATCCAAATGTTACCCTCCCATCTGCGTCTGGGTTTTCCTAGTGGTCTTTTCCCTTTGGGTTTGCCATTCAATGCCTTTAACGCGGTTCTAGATTCACACTCTATGAACTGCCCACCGTAACCTGCGAGATTTTACTACCCTAACAATGTCTGGTGATGAGTACAGGGTATGAGGCTAATCATTATGAAGCCTTCTCCACTCTCCGCTATCTTCATCCCCTTTTGGACCAAATTTCTTCCTAAGCACCTTGTATTCGAACAGGCTAAATCTATTTTCGTCATTTAAGGTAAGAGGCCATGTTTCGCACTCATAGAGAACAACCCGTAGAATTATGGCTTCGTCTATTCCGAGTATTCTGGTAACATTCGCTAAAAAAAAAAGTGCTATTTAATCTACATTTTTTTTAGCACCTCGTCTTACTACACATTCGGTCTATACTAATATGTACTAGGTATGATAATGTTTTAGGGATAAGGGAGGTTAAATTTAAAGGGAATGTACAAACATATGCGTGGAGGGAAAGGGGGAAACTATTTATGAAAAATCACCATCACTACACATGACCAGAATTCGAACACTGGTCTCCCCGACATTGGCAGCCTAGTCTATTGCGAGAGTAACACCTTAGACCAAGCGGCAACCGAAGCGGTATAGATATTGTTAGTCTTAAAAAGTGACAGCTGCAGATAACATTACTTGACATAGGAGTACAATAAAATATATTTTGTAACTTTTCTAGCTGCCAAATAGGAACGTCCTAAGAAAATTGGACTGTCCAGGATATCGAAATTTAATTATAATGATAATGTGTTTGAGATGAGGAAGGTATAATCAATAGGAAATGTACCCACATTTGCGCGGAGTGAAAGTGCACCGCCATTTAGTGAAAATTTACTCTAAGTGAACCCGGCTGAAATTAAAGCCCTTGGCCTCCCAACTACCGGAAAGCCAGATTAGATGACCTTGACATTTACTTCACGTGGCCACCGATGAGGACTGGATTAGATTTTAAAACCAATAAAGTCTTAGTAAAATAAAATATCCTAATCGTGTTCACTAGTTAGAAACTAAAACGTATTTTACATATAAAAAGAAAAGAAAAAAATGTTCGACTTTAATTCAAAAGTTAGCATCAAAACTTTTTTTTTAAGGGGTAAGTTTTAGAAGGTGTAGGAAAAGAGAGATGCCGAGGAATGTAAGATATTTTCTCATTTTGAAGCGGGGCAGGCCACATATCTCACTAAGAGGCATACGTAACCTTCCTTACCCCCCCCCACCCCCCCCTCCCCTCACCCGTAACCCGTTTCATCCCCATCGAAAACCGCTTTCCCCATGGAATGGACCTAACTGATATTACTTCAGTAGGAATTAATTAAAAGTAATCGATTATCCTTCATCTTATCATTTATTCATGACAATCATCCACCCTTTAAAACTTATTTCATAAAGAAAAGGAAGGATGTTTTGAAAATATATAGGGAAAAAATTGGTAAGGGTCATAAGATCAATGATATTATATTGATTTGTGTTTTAGATATTAAAATTACTTTGCACAGTCCTTTTAAAGGCTAAAAAAATGGATACCATTTTACTATATTTTTTAGTATTATTTTATAGGTTTTGATAATACATATCTAAAATGACAGCTGCAGATAACATTACTTGACTTTTAAATAAGTGAACCTCGCTTTGGTAGCCGCGTGGTCTAACGCGCTACTCTAGTGTTGGACTATACTGCCAAAGACAGGGACGATCGTGTTTTAATCCCAGTCGGGTGCATTGAGGGTGGTTTTACCTAAATGGTTTTCCACTCTCCTTCCACACAAATGCAGGTGCATTTTCTCTAAATTAAACCTTATTAATCCCTAACCTATTAATAGCTAGTACATAGGGGTACAACCCAAGCGGAGAGTAATATGCAGTGCTAAAAATAACATGAGAGTAGATCAGGTAACTTTTATAGCTGTCAGATAACGCGCTTTCTATGAAAATTGGATTGTATTAAGGTTTATTACATAATTTCAACGATTATTAAATTGATTACTTTTCTTGCTAGTTATATGTTGATTATTAATTGTTACTAATTAGGTATCTTAAAAATGTGCCTATTCATCCACCACGTTCAAATGTGTGTTGTCATTTTGACAAGCGTAATCAACTTAAAACAATTGTCAAAATGATATAGACCTATTGTCAAGGTGGATGGATTCGTATCTTTAAAAATATAGACATTCCTGGGTCTTAAAAATGACAACATTTCAAGGAACAGACTATATCAAGGTGGGGGGAATAAGGGTATTCAAACAAAAAGCTTTCACCAAAAGTTATATTAAATATTTAAAAGACAAGTTTGGGAAATATTGTCAGTTAAGAATTATCACATAAGTGAACCATATTCAATATTTATTAAGATCTTATAGTTTCAATATTCGAAAAGGAAAAACTATTGAATTAAGTAATCGATCTATAGTAAGTATGGTAAAGCGTATAACCCGAACGGGTAGTATGACGCAGTGCTTAATATTATTATTATTATTATAGTAAGTAACAGGGTTGCGAGTTTCACTGTAGTAAACGTCAAGTTATTAAAAAAAAAAATGGTACGGAACTCCACACGGACTTTCTCGCTCTATTGTTTGAAAATTGAGATATTTACTCAAAACTCGTAATATATGTGAAACGAAATAATGTGCACTAGCAAGCCAAAACATATATTGCTCTATACCTATGTAAAACACTTTTTGAGTTCCGGTTTAAATTTTATAATTTTATTTTTAGAGAATTAATGTCCTTATTTGTATGTTTGGACCGATAAAAAGGATCCTTGTGGACCCAATGTTGGTCAACACTTCGTATTCAAATTTCAACTTCCGGTTAAAATTTTCGCCATTTTTTAGGTGTTGCAAATCTTCATGCCATCGCATTGCTATTAAATTCTTCATTCATAAATGTTGACCAATAAAAAATGTAAATAATGACTATTGAGGCTAAAATGGAGATAGATCATTGTTGTACAAACATTTCTCCTAAGGGCTTTAAGGAAACACAACATAAACTTTGTGAGAGACTTACTTATATTTAATTACTATATGGAATTGGAGAATTATTACGTTAAAATTTAGGTAGTATCTCTTTACAACTAAAGCTCACAAAATTGTATTAATAGATTTGCCAATATCCCAGAAACTGTTGGTTTTATAAACATATATTTCATATAAAAGTTTTTTATTCTTAGTAGTACTACAATTTTGCAATAAAAAGTTATTTAGTATCTCAAATAGTTGCGGAGATACGGAAGTTTCTGCTTCTGTAAGGTGCCCTAAGTAATTTTCGGGGAAAATGAAAATAACCAGTTTATTTATAACCTTAATCAACGCCTAGATACGAATTTTAATCAAAATCGTTAGAGTCGATTTTGAGAAAATCTATTTTTTCTCTTTTCGCCCTTTCTTAAACTACTCTTAATTTTAAGTTTAACCAGACACACAGACAGACGGCATTTCAAAAACCACTTTTTAGGGTTCGGACAGGCATGAGACGTCGACATCCATCAACATTTCAGGTTAGATTTTTTTAGGGTCGCAATACTTTAACTTTTGTGTTCGAAAAGTTAAAAAAATTATATATTTGCGTATAGGATGAAAGTTATTGGTCCTATAAAATTATGCTTCAAATAAAATATTTGTATTATAAATAGATCTACATTTTGTAAAGGTAAGTAATTTCATATTTTAGTTTCGGAGATATGATAAAAAAAATGATAATGTACGCATCAGACCGGAACCTTTAAGGTAATTTTGCCAAAATATTGAGAGTAGCCATTTTGTTTGGAATATTTATAAATGTTTAGTAGAAATTAAGTTTAATCATAATCATTAGAACCAATTTTGAGAAAATAGACTTTTTTACTTTTTGCCCTTCAGTAAATTACATTTAATTTTAGGGTTAGATATTCAATTCCAAAAACCCCTCAGGGCAACCCTATGCAAACCCTAGATACCAAGTTTTAGCCTACTCGGTAAAATAGTTTAAGCTCTAGTTGGAGGTACAGACAAACAGACAGACGGAAATTCAAAAACCACTTTTTTGGATTCGGGGGATCATGAAACGTCGAGATTCATCCAAATTTTGAGTTCAATTTTTTTTGGCGATCACAATACTTTCTCTACCTGTAAGATAGCGAGCGATAAAGTAAAAAATGTTATATCCTAATATTTTTAAAAAATAGTAAAAATTTGTATGTTCATCTCATAAAAAAGAATCTTGTGTTTACGTGAAATGTTTATTTTTAGAATAAGTCACATATTACATTTAAAACAGATACATTATGGAAAAGGCCATCTTCGATGGCACGTTCTTATATTTTAAATTATTTATTTTAAGTTCAGTTCTGGGTTATTCGTAGCTTGAAATTCCTTAATTTTTCCAGGTTTCCAAAACTAAATTTTTCAATTTTCCTTGATATAGGCCCACTTTTTTTCAGTTTTATTTAGTGAATGAAAATTCTTCCATTCATTAAATTAAACACTTTTTTTTTTGTAATTCACAACCATTACTAAATACTAACATGTTTAAAGGCTATTTTTACAACGCATTTTGCTAATACTCATAATTAAAAGCCCTCAATTTTTAGTGTTTAGGTGTTAAATTAATATGATTTAGTTAAGCCTTTATATTCCTTTTTAATAATTAACTTAGAATTTCTTGAAATTTCCAGGTTTTTCTCGACATCAAAAATTACTTGCATTTTGAAGGTCGCCCCCATTTTCCTTGACTGTAATTACTCTGAACATGTAGGGCCTATGCATCTTGGACAGGATGAGAAGGGCGGAATTTTAAAAACTACGTCCAAATCTCCTTTAGACGTTCCTGAATTTTTAATTTCCATAAACCTTTAAATCCCTAAAATAATTGCGCAGCCACAAATTTTTTTTGTTTAGGTGGGATTTATCTATCGATGTTTACCGCGTTAGAATTTAAAACTTTGAGAATGTTTGTAAATATAAATGGATTATTAATTAATTTAATTTATATTGTAAATAACTTTATAAATATATAATACCATTATTTTTTAAACATAACAAAAGTTTTATTTTTTTGAAAACTTTTTTTTTTAAGTTAGAGCAATGGCATCGTCTAATATAATAGAAGACAGCTGGAATCACATGTGTTCTTCTGAATTCAATATGCTGCAATTTTTTGTTTTGGTATAAATTAATTTCCAAAATCCAGACGCACAGAGGTCATAAGATATTGAGGAGCCCCTGAAGGGGTCCTGCTTCCAAGGAGCTCACTTTAAGAAACGTTTCTCTAAACTTTAGATGATAAAATGGAAAATCATTCTGTGAAATGAAACCCCTTAAGAGTAGATCTGGTCGGGTATCGAAACCTGGCCTACCGAGTGAGAGCGCAAAATCAAGCTCCTTAGCTCGGTAAGTAGGGTGTCTGTTTACTTGTCAAAAACCACCCTCAGTTCACTGAGCCATGATTCGAACCTTTGCCTCCTTGTCAACAACTATCGAGAGCTTTTTGCTAACCACCCGCTCGCCAGTTTGGCCACCAAGTCACTCGCACGCTTGTCAGTCTGGCCGAAACCTTAAGAGGGCCGGGATTGACTCCTGGCGTGGCCAGAGAACGTTATAGTGAATTATACTAAGGTTTCGACTTTCACAGTGATGAACTAACGACCACGGTGTTGGATGCCATGTCTGTTCTAAAATGTATTTGGTAAATCATGTGATGACATGATCAGTTGGTCTAGTAAGTACGCGTTAAATACACCCAATTACATAAAACATATCTAAGAACACAATCAACTTACTTCAAACACAAAGAAAATAATAGCTTTACCAAATTTTATAGTGTGTTAAAAATTTACAAAATGTTGTTACATGCAAACAAATTATTGATAAATCATAGAAACTAAAATATTCAACAAATTTTCATCATAATATTTCATTAAAGAGACAATACGTTATTTAATTTTGTATGTATAGTAATTGCAAGTAGGAACAAACTGTTTTTTTTTTAGGTATTTAATATGCACTTTATGAACTGACTTCTAAACTAACTTAGGTCTAGAACCAAAACATCATAAAGCCCCCAGACGTTATTTTCACCACTGTGAAAGAGGAAACTCCAATTTTACTATTGATATATTTTTCTTCCATGCGGGAATCAAACCCGGGACTCTTATCACAATAGTTAAACCCGCTATCAGCTGTTCTAAGGTGATAGATATGTTCATATCCAAAACATTTAATTTGGACTTATCGTATTAAATATTTTTGTTAAAAATGATCGTTTTAAAATATTATAAGTAAAACTTTAATAGAACACTACTAGTAATTCGTTAATAATTAATTGCTACTAATATTCTATTCAAAGCAACATGGAAAATGTGATCAAACAAAGAAACAAAAAAACGCAAACTATGTAATAGCATAAAAATCAAATTCATTTTTCTTAGCCAATGTCGACAAACCACAACAATCACACACACACAAAAAATAAAAAAAACCTTGCAAACTTTACATCCATATACACGACCCAATTTTTAAAAAAATCCGCTATATTGATTTGGAGTTGATGAGGCCAAAAACCATGCAAGCATGCCTGACAGACATCCTACCCTTGTATCTCAAAGTTTCCTTGGCATCTTTTCAAAGAACAAATTAAAATCTCATCAATCAAAGAAAACGTCAAAATCTGCGGTGTTGTTGTGGCGAGGAAAGGGCGCAAAGACATTCTCTTGAGCGTACAATGAAATCATCTCTTTTGAGATTACTTGAAGCACAATGCTTTGCCTTCAAGGTGAGGATGTAAGGAACTCGAGAAAAAGTCAGTGTTTTTTGTAGATTTTTCATTCAACCTTCTTTTTCTTTTTTGGTCATAATAAATCAAATATTGCTCGAGTAGAAACATAGAATTTAATTTCCTTCACCTCAACAGTTTTTTAAATACCTGTCAAGGATGTCCTGGAATTTGATGACAGTTTTTTCTATTCATTTAAAAGGTTTCTCATCTAATGTCACTATGCTCCTGACAGATATTCAAGAACTAATTATATAACCATTTGAAAATCATTAAACTTTAATTTTGTACTGAAGCAACATTTTATTTATTTTGGCCAAAGAAAAATTTGCTATAAAAACTACAAAAATACTGGCCTTTCCCCTCGTTCCATACATCCCCAAATTGGAAGTAGTAGTTATCTGATTCCGATGGGGAAAAAAACTAAAGTGACAAATAATTGCTTGAATATTTCTACCTTAAGAGGATATTGGGCCTATGCCGCCATTGTTCCCGAATGTGGTAAAGTACACCGTACGTACTCGTAAAAAAATAATGTTTACGGAAAAATAAAAATTGTTTTTATTATTTAGCCTTTTTTAAGAGGTTAAGATAGTGGTGACCCTTCCCCACCCCCCTATAGTTTAAACTATTTCTTTATGTGCCCAAATTAAATTTTCATCCGTGGCTAAGTGGATAGAGTGGTCGATCACGATTATTGGCCAAACTTGGTTAGAGTCTGGAAGCGAGCTGGTTGGAGAAAGTCCGGAAAGTTTGTGGATTATTGAGGTGTTCTATGGAAGAATCAAAATTCACAAACTTTCCGATAGAATTGATAAAAATAAATCATCTTTATTATAAATAAGACCTGAAGCTGGTTTAACATCACCGAAACATGACGTCGTCATAGAAGAAAGATAAATATTTTATCAGCCAATGAGAAGGGAGGGAAAAAACAATTACCGAGAAGATTTAAACTTGTCTTTATTATAAATTAATTTAATCGCGAATCCATTTCAAAATATACTATCGATGATCAGTTACTAATTTCTACTGACGCGGGGGAAAAAAATGCTTTTAATGTTTAGACAATAACTCGCTACTTGTGTAAATCACTAAACAGATTATTTTACGTTTGTTTATAAACAAGACCAAAAAACAACAAAAGGGATCGTTTTAAATTGAAACAAATTATGTATTCTGGGCGCTTCAGACCTACTCTTATTTACTTTTGATTAATATTTAACAAAAACAATCTAGAATTGAATAGATATATATATTTTTTTGTTTAAGGTATTTGAGGCAGCCCAAACCAAAATAGCCCACTGGGATATCTTCCGGTGTCCCGGCAGTCCTGTCCACCCATCGATGGGGGTATGGGGGAGGGGGGTTTGTGGAGGGATGGGTAAGCCGTACTAACATGTTAAATGTACCAAATTAAACGTGACCGTTGAATATTAAAAATAATAGGTTTAAAAAGTAGGTGACCTGGTGGTCTAGGGGTAAGGTGTCAGACTTCTGTGCTGGGGTCCTGGGTTCAATCCTCGGTCCCGGCACAGATTTATCTGATTACCAAACCCTTCCTTCACCCCTGACAAGACGTGTATTAATCACAGCTTGTGAGTGTGGGGAATGCCAGGCCTCCACCGTGGTTCGGATTCCACGTTAAGCTGTAGGTCCTCCATTTCATCTCACAATCACCCTACCATTACACATTAGCGTAAGTGCGTATAACCCGAACGGGTAGTAAGACGCGGTACTAATAATAATAATAATAAT
>CABFOV010000063.1:41402-58774 GCA_902141375.1 Timema poppense
AGCCCCTCGTCCCGTCATTGCTTGTCTCCGGGCTGGAGGCCATCAATTTTAACAAAATAAATAAATAAAATATATTCTGTTGTTATTTAATTTATTTTTTTTGCTGTTAGCGCCGAAAGAAAGCGAAAACTAGCAAATCTCCTAGACACATTTTGAGTTAGTTTTCTGATCCACCACCACTTCACAAAGTTTAGCCGTTTAACTCTGGACACCCTGTATATTAAATCTAAATAAAATGTTTCCATTCAAAGGAAAACACCGGGAATATAGTTTACTAATGAAATATTTTGTTTCGGTAATACACACTTATTACAAGGATGTATACGTTGAATGAATACACTTAGCGGTAAATATTTTAATTAAACGTAATATTATAAACAATTTTACCCACTTTGGTGGCTGAATGGTCTAAGCCTCTCATGCGTCACTCTCTCAACAGACTTGACTATCGATGACGGGGAGATCGGGGTTCAAATTCTAGTCGGGTGTACTGAGGTTTTTTCCCTTAATGATTTTCCACTCTCAGTCTATGCAAATGCGGGTACAATTCCTCTAAACTCAATATTAGAGTAATTATTGAATAGATGTGTAACCTAAACGTATAGTAAGACACGGTGCTAAAAATATATAATTATTTTATGCGCTATAACAACAGCTAATCATGAAAATAAAAATATAATAATTCTATTGATATTAAGTTTTCTTTAAACTAGTACAGTGAAACGAAACTATACAGCAATCCATAAGGAAGTATTATTTTTTTAAACTATATAATTATTTCGACAGATAAAGAAAATAAAAAATATGTATTCAATGCCTAATCATTGAACTTCTGTTAATGTTTGCAACGTAAACTATTTCTTTAAGTGCACGAAAGGGTTATTCTGATAAAAATTGTACTGTAGTTTTAAAAAGAACGTGTTAGATACTAACACTTACAATTATTAAAGCCCTATAATAGGTTTAAAACCATTACTACCAGATATAATAAGTTCTAACAATGTAGGCAGATAAAGACTCACCGCGGCATCAGAAGCAAGAAACGCCCAATTCTCATAAAAAAAATGCCTCAGCGAACGAGGAAACTTGGCTTTGAAGACCAACACACAAACATTGATCACCTGGGCCTGACGACGAGTAAATGAGAGAGGCGTCATTCGGGGTGTTCCCAACAACCGTCGTCGAGCACTAGGGGTCAGGTGGCGTGATTCGTGAAGATTACCGCCCCTCTTCGTACTTGGGAAAGAACCTTGCCAAATTGTTTTAGTCCCACTGGTATATAAAGGTTTGTGTTTGGATCATTTCCCTATGCTCATATGAGATAGTTTATAGCTTTATGCACTATCTTTCTATGTCTATTAGGCTTAGTCGCAAATATTAGGGTCAAGATTAGACTCCTTAGACTATATGACCATGCTACGGCTAGTTTAAAGAATAGAATTAAATAATGGAGGACACCAGGTTATCTATTGCTTTGTTTCACGACCTAACTGGGTCTGTATCTGACACTTGTCTCTGATGTTCCTAAATGTGTACCGGCTTGCGGTGCGCAACCTGTGGAAGTGCTACTTGTCCATAGTAGGGGCCCTCGGGGTTTTGTCTAGTGTGTACGGCCCCCTTGTGGCGGCTTTAGCTTTAGTCGAAAATGATAACTATTTTGTCTAGTATTATTGTCCCCTTTTTTAGGGTAACAGAAGAAATATACTATTGATGGCTCAGGAAGTACTAATTAAAAACTGACCGGCTATTGTATCTGTAGCGTCTAGATTCCTGGTAGTTCGCTGTTTACTAGGTATACAATTATAGTTTCTCTTCTAGGAGCTTATAACATAGTAATATGGAGTTAACCAAACTAGCTAGATCATGTTAATTACCACCTTTGTAGCTTCTTAAACTGGGACTAAATTTATGTGGTTTAGTTCTTTATATTTAAAATTATGAGCTTTAGTTGGAAGCCTCACAGTCATCTGGCTGGAGTAGAATCATCTATGATAATTTTATTATTAGATTTGATTACCACCACTAATTTATATTGCCTTAGAGTTACTTCCTTTCCTCCTATTTGACGACTTGTAATTGTCCTGCTTTAACGAGTTACCTATATGTGTGGGTTTACCTAGGTGATTCACACCTGATGCTCCTTTGTCGAACTATTTATATTATTGTAACCGTTTCTATTCTCATGTTTAAACAATGGACGGTTTTAATAATTTCTACCTATAATTCTTTGTACTTCCTTTTGAATTCTTTGTACTTCCTTTTGAATTGATTGAATATTAATAAACTGATTTGTTAAACCTGTAAATCTTTCTTATACTTTCTTCCTTCCAATCAACATTTAAAAGTACACGAATGTTGTAGAGGAATAGAATTGTATCCTTCTGAGTACCGAACTTTTTTTTCTGAAATAGATTGTGTTAATGATTTTGATTCTTTATCTAATAAAAAAAATTCCAAAAACCATAACTGTTAAATTGGTTTATAAGTTATCTCAACACAGTGCAGAATAGCACACAAAGTCGATAGAAAGACTGAAATTTTCAGTCCTCTAGTGATATAAACATGTATATTTGAAGTATAGTATAACGTACCATGAGCCTCGGGAGGTGTTAAGAGAGGAGTTATATTCAGATGGATGGGCCATGGCTTCTTATTGATTTATTAAAAGTAGGAGGGAGTAGGAACTATTCCGCCTCTCCTTTACCTTAACTTCCAACTGCACTTTCTTACTACTTTTGTTTTTGTGCCCTACATCTTACTTCCAATCAGAGGAATCTACATATATACATTAAAATGATCGGGATAGAGAATGTAAAATTTAGAGGAAATGTTTCAGAATTCATGAATAGGTTGAACGGGAAAACCGTTAAGAAGAAATAACTCGGTAAACCCGAGCCGGAATTCGAAACTTAATCTCTCCTTTACCCTGAAAACCCAGACTAGACAAGGCTCACGCCTTCGATTACGTGTTCACTGAGGCGGGTCTTCTGATCGTGCGCGTACTTTCGTCTTAATTTGAAATTCCTGGTCTTGATTAAAAATAAATCGACCAATTATGATTAAATTAGACATGGTAAACAATATTTAGTTCCTTAAAGTACCATTTTTATAAAAGCTTATCCCTTTCACCGTAACTATATCCCAAAAGGTGTCAAAATATTCGAAAATTATGATTAATTTCATGTTTATAATAAATAAAAATAGTATGTAGAATATTGAAATACATTACTCTAGGTTTTTTTAATGGAANTTTTTTTTTTTCAAAGAAGAAAAAATGCTAATTGTTATCTTTTTTTCTATGATGGATCTAAAGTTACTACAAATCTGTTTCGTATTCTTCCTTCGTCTCGCAAATATGTATTATCACTTTAACAAGTAAAGCTAGTTTACATCACCTTGTCAAGATGATAACACAGATTTTTCGAGGAGGAAGAATACGAAATGATTTTTAGTAACTTCTAGGAGGACCGCCCGCACACGACAGACAATTTCGTAGTACGGTCGGTATCAGGACACCACAACCACCGACAGTCTGGTCAGACGTCTTGAAGCCGTCAACTATCTACCGCACACGAAGCCGACCGCCGTCAGTTTGTCGGTGGTTGTGGTGTTATCCGGATACGTGCCATGAAACAGGGTTGGTGCATTTCCTTCTTATCACATTTTTTTTAAGCACCACGTCTAAGGCCTACTACCCTCTCAGGTTATACGCCTATGCACTGATTACGTCAATTTGTTAAGGATTAAGTAGGTTTAATTTGGAGGAAGTGCACCCAAAATAGCGGGGAAGTATAGTGGTAAACCATTTATTAGTGCACCAGACAGGGATCGAAATACGATCTCCCCGTCTTCGGCCGTCTAGTCCAACACGAAAATAGCGCGCTATAACATGCAGCCAGTGAAGCGGGTTTCTTCTTTCTTTATTTCCGAAATTCAAATCTGCTGTCAATGGAGATTAAGTGTGATAAGTTTATTTATTTATTGCAACAACGCCTTTATTTGTATGACCTGAAATGTGCTGAATACTCGGACAAAAAGCTAAAGAAAAGAACGTGGGAGTGTGTTCACAAATCATAGATAGTTTACGATGTCACCCAAAAAATGCGCATAGCTTGGAGGGGGTAATATACGCGGTGGGGAAAAATACCTAATATATATATATTAAATTTGATAAATATTTCATCATTAGCAAAAAGTTTAAAATAAAAAATGTTTTCTTTACAAAATGAACTGATATTGACAAATTAATAGTGAATATCCCGCTGCAGTGACCGAATAGTCTAACGCGTCGTCACTCTAGTGTTAGACTGGCCTGCTGATGGCAGGGAGATCGGGGTTCGAATCACAGTCGGGTCTACTGAAGGTGTTTTCCCCAAAATGGTTTCCCACTCTCCTTCCACGAAAATGCGGTCATACTACCTCAAAAATGCTCCCGTCCTCATTTATATGTCTTTAGAGAAATTATCATATTATATGTTTATAGCCTGAACAGGTAGTAAAATGCGGTGATTAAAAAAATTAGTGACTATACAAGAATATAGAAATTAAAACTTTCCGTTTGGCAGATAAATTCCATACCTATAGTGAAAGAGAGAGTACGGAGTCAATCCTACCCCCTCATACGGATATGAACTCAGCTGCGAAGTTGGTGCTAAATATAGACCGCACCCAGTCAACGGATTATCAGGCCATGCCACTGGTTCAATTCGATTCCAGAACACACGCATCGATCGCGGTAACTGCAGGGCCTACATGCTGAACGTTTGTCATCGATCTTAATTTATTTGGTCATGTTATGTATTCCCTTGTCAGCCTCTATGGCTGAGAGGTTAGATAGTTACTACATTTTTAAGGGATCTTGGTTTAATTTTTTATATCTCTATGGCAGAGAGGTTAGATAATTACTACAGGTTTAGGGGATCTTGGTTTAATTTTTTATATCTCTATGGCAGAGAGGTTAGATAATTACTACAGGTTTAAGGGATCTTGGTTTAATTTTTTCTATCTCTATGGCAGAGAGGTTAGATAATTACTACAGGTTTAAGGGATCTTGGTTTAATTTTTTCTATCTCTATGGCCGAGTGGTTTGAGGTATATGGGATTAT
Organism: Timema poppense; assembly: GCA_902141375.1. Lineage (NCBI taxonomy): Eukaryota > Metazoa > Arthropoda > Insecta > Phasmatodea > Timematidae > Timema > Timema poppense. The sequence continues at coordinate 46,508 of CABFOV010000063.1, forward strand.
TCTGGGCTGTACACTTTATTTACCTTGAAAATAAGTAACATTTTTCATAGGAAGGATATTTTAGAAAATACAAACATATAGTATTTTTGCGGCTAAAATTGATACAATTTTATTAGTGATATTTTATAGGTATCGCTAATAATAAAAAGTGACAACTGCAGATCACATGACTTAAAGAATGAATGCGTGAACGTAGACTTAGTTTTATTATTATTAGCAACGCGTCTTACTACCCATTCGGGTTATACGCACTTACGCTAATGTGTAATGGTAGGGTGATTGTGAGAATTAAATGGAGGACCTACAGTTTAACGTGGAATCCGAACCACGGTGGAGGCCTGGCATTGTAGACTTAGTAACTTTTTAAGCTGTCCTTCATATGGATATTGGGTTGTGTTTTGTCCAATCAAACTCATTAAATGAAAATCAATTTTGCGAATTCAATAGATACAATCAATATAGTCATTACGTTTTGATTTGTTGTGGTTTAGTTAAAACAACGATTGCCTTTAATTAATGAAGTTTTTTTGGGGACCTTCTTCGGTGACCGCATGGTCTAAGGCGTCACTTTCGCAATACACTAGACTGCCAATGGCAGGGAGATCGAGGTTCTACTCTTGTTCGGGTATACTGAGAGAGTTTATTCTCAAATGGTTTTTCAATCTATCTACACGCAAATGTGGGTTCACTTCTTCTAAATCCAACCTTCCTCATCCCTAACACATTAGTATTATTAGTACATATGCATATAACCTGAACAGGTAGTAAGACGCGGTGCTAAAAAATAGTTTTTTTGAGAATTACAAGATAGATCAATGAAGTTACGATACGTTTAGAAAATGACAACTTGTACTGTTAGATTGTGTGCTTGATTTATTCATCTTAGGGGGACGAGGAGATAGTCGAAATCACAATAACTACTATATATATTTATTTGATAGATCAAACGTTAAGGCTTGATTCATTTAAATTATTATTATTAGCACCGCGTCTTACTACCCGTTCGGGTTATAAGCACTTACGCTAATGTGTAATGGTAGGTTGATTGTGAAATGAAATGAAGGAGCTACAGTTTAACGTGGGATCCGAACCACGGTTGAGCTAAGGTATAGAACTTAAGGTGGGGTGTGAAGGAACGAGAATTCCTATTCATATTTTCTGCAGGTTTTTTTTATGACAAAAACTTTTTCTTTTGCTTATATAAATTAAATATTGCTTTGGTATATGAATGAATGAATGAATGAATAAATATGAACTTTCCTCACATACGTAATATAAAAATTCTTGAACAGAAACTTTTTTTAGTAAAAATAACAAGCTCTGGTCAAATTACGCAATGCCCATGACAAAGATATCGAAAAAAAAAATTGAGAATATTATTTTTATAAAATTAAAATAAATGTTCCCACTGACAAAATATTTGATTTTTTTTCTGCACCGAGTCTTACTATCCGTACGTATTACATGCATATGTACTAATTACGCCAATGTGTTAAGGATTAAGAAGGCTGAACTTAAAATAAATGTATCGGCAATTGCGTGTAGGGCGAGTGGAAAACCATTTAGGAATACCACCCTCAGTACACATGATCGGTATCGAACCCTGATCTCACCGTCGTCTGCAGGCCAATATATAGGGGCCAGCGGGGGTGGGGATATGGACTGGCTGACTAATATTATCAGTCCCGCTAAGAAGTTAGTAAACATACATTTGTGTTCATAAAAATAGACTAGTAATTAATTACTTTATGAAAAATATAAAGTTGAAAATTTTTGCTAGAAATTTTTTTGTGAGCTGGCCCACTATTTTTTAATCCCCCATACAGCTGTGTTATAAAAAAAAGATTGCCTACTCGTTCCTTAGACCATTCGACCAATAAAGTGGGGAGGGTGGGGTGGGGGTAAAATGTTAATCAAAACACCTATGAACCTATTACGTAGTAAGGACTCGTGACTCGTTTGTACACATAAATCATTTATTGTGAAGGACATGTGATACGGTCCTCTTTAGACCACGTGACCGCTAGCGCCCGAGATGGTATGTAGTTTAGCAATAATCCAGCGTACATGCACGATCCTGTGGTTGTTTTATCCATACCCAGTGCGGCATAGCGGTCAGCGACCACAAATCCTACCGGTGCCCACTCGCAATAGATGAGTCCCAATGGGCGTTAGTCAATATACCACCCCTTACCCCCCACCCCCATCTTTCCCCCCTCATCCCTAGGAGTCGAACGAGTGTTTCACCACCGTGGTCTACACAGCTATCTATACAGGTATAGTGCACAAGAGGAAAGTATTGGGCCCAGTGTGCATGTCGTATATCTATCTTGTGTCGGGGTCCGCGATAAATCCCTCATCACCTATTCTAAACCAAATTGCACCCCCCTCCCCTCCTTATCCTCTTTTTAATTAGAAGAGACGCGCCGAGATGGGTTGCATTCCCGTGAGAGCTGTACGAGGACAAGCGAGTGGCAGGGTTAGCATAAAAAGAGGAAATTATTATTTACAAAATAGGTTCTGTTCTTTAAAAGTACAGGAATATCATTATTTATAATATGTATGGATTTTGTTTTGCACGGCGTCTCACTATCCGCTTTGACTGTAGCCTATATATAATACTTTCAACACTATGCGTTCGAGTTACAACACACACACACACGTAGACATGGTTTATCGTAACATGTGGGACCCACTTTAGCGGTGGACAAGAGAGGAAAAAACATGTGTCCCATTTGACCTTTTTACTCAAGTTACAAACAAGTGATTTCACTAAACTGAACTAAGATATTCAATCCTAAATTTAATGGAAACATTTTGTGCGGTAAACCATACCTAGTTAGTTAGTTAGTTATAGATATGATATTATTATTATTATTATTATTATTATTAGCACCGCGTCTTACTACCCGTTCGGGTTATCCGCACTTACGCTAATGTGTAGTGGTAGGGTGATTGTAAGACGAAACAGAGGACCTACAGTTTAACATGGAATCCGAACCACGGTGGAGGCCTGGTATTCCACACATCCACAAGATGTCTTGTCAGAGGTGAAGGAAGGGTTTGGTAATCAAATAAATCTGTGCCGGGACCGAGGATTGAACCCCGGCCGCCATAACAGAAGTCTGACACCTCACTCTTAGACCGCCAGGTCACCTATAGATATTATAGATTTTATCTATATAAAATGTTCAATTTTAAACTCCATTAAAATTTGTTATTATAAATCTTAAAAGCTTTTCTTCACAGAAATGCGTTTACATAAAATTTATATGTTATTTATTGATCTACTCTTAATAATATATAAATGTTATGACACAACGCACCAATATTCTGATTTAGTGTATTAAAACTTGGAACAAAATTTTCTCAGAAAAACAAACACACAAACTTGTTAATCACAAAAAAAAACTTCATTTACAGATTTTAAACACAACTGTTCAAAAAAAAAATTTAATTGCTTAGATATCCTCAAACTATTTTTAATTTGTGAAAATTAGGCTGAAACATTATTTTTTTATCACTATTAACAATACACATATATCCATATTGAACTAACTCGTTAAAGCCATTTTCTAAAAGTTATCTTAAGTTAAACCTTTGAATTAAAATATTTTAGAAAAATAAACATGGATGTTATTTATTATGTAAAATAAACCAAATATACCAATTTTGAGTAAACACACCTTAGATATTATTTTAAAAAATCCAAACGTTTCAAAAATCAGTAATCAGAAAACAACAGATTATAAAATGATATTTAAAAGAAACACGAATAGCCTATATAAAATTATGTATATTTTAAAAATCCAACCACATAGGCCTAACTATTTTGAACTAAATCAATCGAGCCATTTTAAAAACATTTTAAGCTATGGAACCAAAACGTCATCAGTATGCCAATCTTTAACAAATATTTTCCTGAAAAAAAACCAGTTTTTTGTTTTATTTTCATGTCAAAAAACTCCCCCAACATACATTTTTAAACATAATCATTAGTCATTTTTGAGGTAATTAGGGTTTTTAAAATCCATCAAAACGTTTCGGATTCGGGCCAAGGAGAAACAAAAAATACGGACAAACATGGGTACGGATAGAATAATTAAGACTCACTTTTTTTAAGTTTGGGGACACACCACACGTAAAGATTAATCATAATCTAAAGGTCCAAAAAATGTTCACGATTACAATACCTTCTCTTCACACAAGAACGTAAAAAGCGGCCACATAGAACAAAATTATCCTTCCAGATTATTGTATGCATTACGGTTAGCGTGTTTGATCTCATGTTGTGCCTAAAAGTTGCACTAGCCAATAAGAAGAAAAAAATAGGGACACATTTAAAAAAAATTGTCTACGCAAGCCAAGGAAATATAGGGTAGTAAACATCTTAACAAAAGCAAAGCGGCTTGCGCATGAGAAGAGGATGGAAAGAGAATAATCCGATAAAACTCTTGGAGACAAAGATTCTTCAATGTTCCTAGGATCACAGTTCGAAACCCGCGGGTATATACAAATATAAACAAAATATTGTCAAAACTTATCTCAATAAATTAATATATATACATTTATTTTTACATACAACATCTCATCTCAGCCGGGCAATCTACAGAGCTTCATTTAGGGAGATGAGATGAGAAAGGTAGGGTTATAGAGGAAATATGCCACCATTCTCGTGAAGAAAGTGGAAGAAAGCATTTAGGAAAATAACATCTTCAGAATGCCCTGTCGGGATTAGAACCTCAAGCTACAAATAAATTCCCTTTATCGTTTGTTGTTGAAGTCGAGGGAAGGTCAACACTCAATACTTATCAAAACTCAACCCACGTGCAAGAAGTGAAGGATCAGAATGAATCAACACTGGTACAAGAAGTGAAGGATTAGGATGGCTCAATACTAGTACAATAAATGAATTATAAAGATTACTCAACGCTCCAGTGAAAGGTCAGAATTTCTCAACACTAACTAGTACAAGAAGTGAAAGATCAGGATGGCTTAACACTAGTACAAGAAGTGACGGACCAGGATGGCCCAACAATAACTGGTACAAGAAATGAAAGATTAGGATGGTTCAACGTTCTAGTACAGCAAATGAATTATCAATATGACTCAACACTCCAGTATAATAAGTGAAAGATCAGGATAGCTCAAAATTATAGAGCAAGAATTGAACGATTAAAATTAATCAACACTTCCGTATATGAAGTGGAGTATAATGATAGCTCAATAGTTTCATAAAGTGACGGTTTAGGATGACACAATTCTCCAGGACGTGGAGGATTGGGATAACTCAATAGTTTCATGAAGTGACGGTTTAGGATGACACAATTCTCCAGGAAGTAGAGGATTGGAATAACTCAAATCTTCAGTAAATAAAGTGAAGAGTCAAGATGGCTATTTAAACTAAGAGAAGTGAAGACTTAAGGATTAATCTACACTCCTGTGCAGGAAACGCACTTGGTAAGGTACATGACGCTGGCTCAAGAGCCACGAGTTGTTGACCACACTTTGTCTATTTTCTGTTTAGACTGTTAAGGAAATTAGTGACCAGAGGTTTGTGCAGGTTAGGAGGAGGGTGCGAGAGAAATGAGAAGGTCCATTCAGGTAAGATCGATACATCCCTCCCCCCTACAGAGACAAGCACTCACCCACTGACGCAAACAAGATTTGAAAGCGACGCTCACCGAATTCAAGCGTCAGCAACCACAAAATATAGAACCACAACCTTTCTTCTTTTAGAGGGTGAGAAGGGATTTATTTGTGGAGCAGACATCAGAAAATTCTAATTTAAAATAAACTTAAATTGTTATAAATAGTAGGCTTTACTGTTCTGACGAAAAGTATTAAACCCTGACCGAGATGCACCAAGAGTATCATGTTAAAATCCTGGCCGGGGGATTTCAAATAGATATTCATCATAAGGGATAATTTTGACGAAATTAAATGCAAACAGAAGAACTTAGGTAGAAATTGCCCAGTTTTTCTAGTGCCTAAAACTACAAAGAACCTCAAAAATAACACAAATACAGTACCGCATGGAAAGTGTGCCTGACTTGAGTCGAAAGATTGGAGTAAGTCCCGACTAGGTGTATTGGGTGTGATGTATTCCAAATGTTATTTCTAAGCCTCTCTCATGGGGATTGTTGGTGCTTTTACTTAAAATTCACCCTATTCTTACCTATTTACAGGACGGCTACAACACTTCATCTATAAAATTCCCTGAATTTTCCAGTTTTTTCAGATAAAATTTTCCAATGTCTATTGACAAAAAAAAAGTTTAGTGTTTTTGCAGATTTTATAGCAATACATTTTTTTGGTCAAAATAAATCAAATGTTTCTCCAATGGAAACACAGAGTTTAATTTTTTTTTTCACGCGCTGACATCAACAGTTGTTGAATATCTGTCATGAACATAGTGGCAGTCGACAAACTTATTAAATGAACAGAAAAATTAGTTATTAAACTCCAGGACACCCTTGACAGATATTCAACAACTGATGAATGTGAAAAAAATTAAACTCTATGTTTCTACTGGAGAAATATTTGATTTATTTTGATCAAAAACCACTAAAAAACACTATTTTAAGTCCTTTACACTCCCAATCTAATAAACCTTTTTTTCAGTTTTCCTCTCAGAAGGACAATTATTCCATTTTTCTACATATATCACTTTTTTTTAATGCTAACAGCTACTTGACATCGACATTTTTATAAGTTATTTTTAAAGTACTAAATGTTTTTAGGTATTATTTGTGACAATATATAAATATGGCATAAGAAACACGTTGTATAACACACGTCTTATGCTAGAAGACATTTCTAGAAAATACATTTTGTTGACTTAAGAGAAGTAAAATATCTCACGATTGTTTTAGTGTTTAAGTGCGAAATTAATTGCTAGCTATTTAGATTATCTACTTTTTCAGTAATTTTATTCAATTTCTTGATATTTCCCTGGTTTCCCTGAAATCAATAAATTCATCAGACTTTTCCAAGGTTTTCTCCGTTTTTACCCACCTTGATTTGGTATGTTCTTATTTTTTTTCATCCGCGTTTTATTACCCGTCTAGGTCATATGCAGATTGACTATGATAATGGTGTAGGTATGAGTAAGATCAAATTTTGAATAAAGTACCAGCATTTGCGTGGAGAGAGAATGAGAGCTAGTTTAGGGTAAAGACACCCTCAGTAAACCCGACCGGGGTACAAACCCCAAACCACTCTTTAATGACAAACCAGACCAGACGAGCCTGATTTTCAGCCCACATGTCCACAGATGCGGGTCTAAATGGTAATACTTGGTGGCGCATACTTTATTGACGATAGAGGTATAGTTTTCTACCTTCAAGAACTTTTTCTATTTTTAGTGTATCTCAGGTTATCCGAAAGGTGTCCCTTCCCTTACTCCCCATAGAGAAATATTGATACAGCCGGCAGATAGAATCGATTTGTGACAGTTGTGCCCCTGGTCGACGACAACTTTGAATACTGATTGGACGTGCATACGTCAGCAATCGTGTACAGTCTTAGACAAAAGAAAGTAGACAACACACTGATATAACCTAGCCAGAGGTGGTTACAAAAAATATGCATTATTTATAATTCTCAATATTTTCTGGTTCAAAATATAGAGTCGTCCAAATGAATATTCAAAACACGTACAATCACCGAATAAGTGCATTATAATAACATGGAAGTAAGACATCTCACAAACATATTAGAGAGAGGATTCAAATAAATATCAAAACAACACAAAAAATAGGCTAAATTAGCATGCAAATAAAAAAATATTAAAATACAAAGGCTGAAAATAAATAATTTAAATGGATTTCAAAATATTAAAGAGTATCCTAAAATAATAATTCTAACACCCTCTCCAGTGGCCGCATAGTCTAAGGCGTTACTCTTGCAATGGACTGGACTGCCGATGACAGGGATATCGGGGTTCGATACTGGTCGGGTGTACTGAGGGTGGTTTTTCCCTGAATGGTTTTCCACTATCCCTCCACGCAAATGACACATTATCGTAATTAGTATATAGACGTATAGCCCGAATGGGTAGTAAGACGCAGGGCTAAACAAAAAGAATATCATTCATCAAAATAGTCATGAAATAAAAATGTCTTTCAAATGAATATCAAAGAGTAAAATAAAATAATAAAAAAATATGGTAATAAATAGCTGTATTTTGTGTGTGTGTGTGTGTGCACCGCGGCTTACTACACATTCGTATTTTATACATAGGGTAGATATGAGTAAGTTGTAATTTATAGGAAATGTACCTAAATTTGCGTGGTTAAAGAGTGGGGAGTGGGAAAATCCATCCTCCCGACAAACGGTATGGATTCGAACCCTGATCTCCTCATTACCATAAATAAAGTAAATGGCGAAAGTGCCGCCATAGGGCTTGGACCATTCTGTCCAGTGATGCGGGTTGTAGTTGAAAATTTTTGATTTTTAAAGTATTTATTTAGTGATCTTTATTTTTTAAATCTATGAATAAATATGGGCCAAGTTTTTTTTAACTAGTACCTTACTTTCTGTAAATACATATTTTAGTAACTATCACACAAATTAGTGTAATTTTCACTAATATTGGAAACAAGAGTTTACTGGAGTAGAAATTCGCAAAGTAAAACTACGTCCATTGATATATTGCAGTTTTTATTCCAGCCGGTGATTTTATTTTATTTTAAAACTAACCTTTTTCTATTTAATTGAAACCTCACATGCGTAATATGCGGTGGAAAAACAATTAACTTGAATTTTTTTTAACTAAGAGTAAACTTAAAAATATTTTCCTTTATTTTATTAATATATATGATAATTATCTAGAAAAAGTTTCATTTTATTCAAGCAATCATCAAATATTCAATAGCTAGCTTTTTTTTTTATAATTTTAAATATAGGCCTACTTCTTTTTGAAAAGGTTTAATCGGAAAGTTGTTTTTTATATTTGAGGTATTTAATGCGCACTTTCTTAACCGACTGGAAATATCAGCACGCGACTTATAAACTAACCTAAATCTAAAACAGACACAACACCTGGCCCCCAGCGGTTAATTTAGCAATGTGAAAAGACATTCCACCAATAATACCTTTTTAGAGCATTCCGGCAAGCAAACCCGGGACCCTTAGCTCAGTAGACACACGCTATCGACCTAGATAAAATGTCGAACTTAATTTTGATAAAAATCATTTTACAAAGTCATTATTTGAGCAATTTTTTTAATCGGTGTATTTAAAAACATGGCTATTGACGAATTAATACAAGGGTTAGGAGAGAGAAGGGTGGATCAAAGGAAATCGTACCAGAATTAACGCGGATAGGGGATGGAGAAATCATGGTGATGAGTAATAACTAACATGTTAACAAACCACCCCATCACCCGAAATTGTATAATGTGAGCCTCGCGCCATAAATCATGTGACTAGTAGTGAAGGTATTATTTGAAAACGAATTTACTTTTTAATCAAAAGCTATAATTCAAAATTTTACTTTGCTAGTGATTTTATTTATAGGAAGACATTTAATAATAATAACTAATACTTTCCACAGTAAATTGTAATCTCGTAAATTATCACTAGGGCGGACTTCGTGGTTATCACTCCTGACTGACAAAAAGGTCAAGGGTTTGAATCTCTGTCGGTTGTATTGGGATTAGTCTATCTTTTAAATGTAGTTTCGAATACTCTATTCAAGAGAATGGTGATGCACTTAATTTAAATTCAACCTAATCATTTTGTTTCCTTAGTTTAAGTAACTTTAGGTCCCTATACAGCAAATGTGTTTTATGCATAATCTGACTAGGACTTATGTCAAGTACAGTCCCGTGGACCTAGTGACCCCCCTAGCAACAATCCATGAACCGCCACTGCCTTGACCTACCAATAATCCTCGCCAGCCAGTGAACCACGAGAGATCCACTTGGATGTTATCTGCGTTAGGGTTACCATCCCTCGCACGATATTTCTCTAAGTTGTTTTTGGCCGGAAACCCTTCAAAAACCGGCAACTTGAGAGGTCTAATCCCGGGTCCTTCCTTATCCCTAGGTGACGCAAGCAAACTGTGCGACAGAGAGACAGAGGTTGTCCCTCAGGCCGTGGAAGGAGGGTGGGGGGAGTCGAGCTAAATTTAAACTCAGCAGAGGTGCAGGACTAAGTTGTTGACCTGTGAACCTTTTGCAGTCTGTCTGTACATAGGGACAGTATACAGCCTGTATGTACACAGGGACAGTGGGCAGCCTGTCTGTACACAGGGACAGTGGGCAGCCTGTATGTACACAGGGACAGTATGCAGCCTGTATGTACACAGGGACAGTATGCAGCCTGTATGTACACAGGGACAGTCGGCAGCCTGTATGTACACAGGGACAGTCGGCAGCCTGTATGTACACAGGGACAGTCGGCAGCCTGTATGTACACAGGGACAGTCGGCAGCCTGTATGTACACAGGGACAGTCGGCAGCCTGTCTGTACACAGGGACAGTATGCAGCCTGTCTGTACACAGGGACAGTATGCAGCCTGTCTGTACACAGGGACAGTATGCAGCCTGTCTGTACACAGGGACAGTATGCAGCCTGTCTGTACACAGGGACAGTATGCAGCCTGTCTGTACACAGGGACAGTATGCAGCCTGTCTGTACACAGGGACAGTATGCAGCCTGTCTGTACACAGGGACAGTATGCAGCCTGTCTGTACACAGGGACAGTATGCAGCCTGTCTGTACACAGGGACAGTATGCAGCCTGTCTGTACACAGGGACAGTAGGCAGCCTGTCTGTACACAGGGACAGTAGGCAGCCTGTCTGTACACAGGGACAGTTGGCAGCCTGTCTGTACACAGGGACAGTTGGCAGCCTGTCTGTACACAGGGACAGTTGGCAGCCTGTCTGTACACAGGGACAGTTGGCAGCCTGTCTGTACACAGGGACAGTTGGCAGCCTGTCTGTACACAGGGACAGTTGGCAGCCTGTCTGTACACAGGGACAGTTGGCAGCCTGTCTGTACACAGGGACAGTTGGCAGCCTGTCTGTACACAGGGACAGTTGGCAGCCTGTCTGTACACAGGGACAGTTGGCAGCCTGTCTGTACACAGGGACAGTTGGCAGCCTGTCTGTACACAGGGACAGTTGGCAGCCTGTCTGTACACAGGGACAGTTGGCAGCCTGTCTGTACACAGGGACAGTTGGCAGCCTGTCTGTACACAGGGACAGTTGGCAGCCTGTCTGTACACAGGGACAGTTGGCAGCCTGTCTGTACACAGGGACAGTTGGCAGCCTGTCTGTACACAGGGACAGTTGGCAGCCTGTCTGTACACAGGGACAGTTGGCAGCCTGTCTGTACACAGGGACAGTTGGCAGCCTGTCTGTACACAGGGACAGTTGGCAGCCTGTCTGTACACAGGGACAGTTGGCAGCCTGTCTGTACACAGGGACAGTTGGCAGCCTGTCTGTACACAGGGACAGTTGGCAGCCTGTCTGTACACAGGGACAGTTGGCAGCCTGTCTGTACACAGGGACAGTTGGCAGCCTGTCTGTACACAGGGACAGTATACAACCTGTCTGTACCTAGGGACAGTATACAACCTGTCTGTACCTAGGGACAGTATACAACCTGTCTGTACCTAGGGACAGTATACAACCTGTCTGTACACAGGGACAGTATACAACCTGTCTGTACACAGGGACAGTATACAACCTGTCTGTACACAGGGACAGTATACAACCTGTCTGTACACAGGGACAGTATGCAGCCTGTCTGTACACAGGGACAGTATACAACCTGTCTGTACCTAGGGACAGTATACAACCTGTCTGTACCTAGGGACAGTATACAACCTGTCTGTACCTAGGGACAGTTGGCAGTTTGTATGTATTTAGGGATAATTGGAAGTATATACGCAGTGACAGTTGACAGTTTGCCTGTGCACAGAGACAATTGGTAGCCTGTCTACACGCAGGGACAAATGGCATTATGTTTGTACCCAGGGACAGTTGGCAATATGTCTATAGACAGGGACAATTGGCAGTATATATACAAAGGGACAGTTGACAGTCCATCTATGCACAGGGAAAGCTATTTTCATCACAGCGTTTTATTATCTCTTCATATTAACCGTATACACTATTTAATAATTACTCTAATGAGATAAAGATGAGGAAGGAATCACTTTAGAGGTAATCTAGCCGCATTTTCATGGAGGGATAGTGAGAAAACATTGAGGAAAAACCACCCTCATTAGAACTGACCGGGATTTTAACCCC
>CABFOV010000063.1:59068-79206 GCA_902141375.1 Timema poppense
TTTTTTTTTTTTTTACCCCAGCACACCACTTTGCGGCGTAACTGAAAGCGAGGAGATTTGGCAACAGTTAACCGAGAGATGGCGAATATAAAACTTTTCTCCATATGAACTGCAGTTCCCTCAGCGTTGATATTGGGTCTAATAGAGAATTTCACTCCCTACATGTTCATATCCACGCATCTAAGATCTGCGAAGTATTCATAGGCCAAGTCATGTGATCTATGGCTGTCAATTTATATAGATAATATCAATATATCTACCTAAGTTATATAACCTAATTTGTTAAGCCTAATTCTGGTAATTTTAATAATGAGAAAACGGCTTAGTCAATTTAAAAAAACGAATATTTATTTTGAAGGTTAAGGGCCTAGGATGTCGGTAAAAACAAAATACTCCAATGAAAATCCGATTTTTCTATTAAGTTTCTAGATTTTCTGTTGCGTACTCGGTAGCTCATCTGTACAATAATAATTATTTGTTTACATCACAATGGAAACCCTGATTTGTTTGTATATCGGTGAATAAAATATTTACCTTTGGTTAAAAATAACTCAATTTTTACCTATTTTTACCTAAACGGCATGGAACAAATAAAAGAAAACAGCAAAAATATGAATACCAAACAAACAAGATGTTATAAATAAATAAATGTGATTGCATTGTTGATTTTTTATTTATATTTAAATATTCCCCTCTGGTCACAAAATGGCCGTTATAATAGCCAACAATAAATCTTTTACAAATATCCTTTGAATAATTTTATTAAATTAATCAATTTTCTAGAATCGGGAAGACTTTTATTTATTGGAATGTTGTTTTCGTTAATTAATATTTAAATCAATAAAATTGACCATAGTTCGCACTTGTAAAAAGATTAAGTTATAAATTTAGTGAAAAAATTTAATTAGTTTTAGTTCACGCGGCGTATATTATAAATACAATAGTTCATGTTTGTAATCGACGTTTATTTCATTGTTTAATCTTTATAAGATATAAATCTTACTAGATTTCATAATATGTACAATTATTTTTTGTTTACATTAACCTAAAAAAAAATACGCCAACTCATTACTAATCATAAATTAGGGCATTTTATGCACTTATAAACAACACTAATAATAATAATGTAAAATAATATCAATGTTGGCAATAAAAAAAGCTTGTATTTCATAAAAGTTTAGACTACCAAAATTCCCTTATAGTAATTTTTTATCTCCGCATCATACTAACCTTTCGGGTTATGCGCCTAAATACTAACTACAATAATGGTCTTAGGGATTAGGAAGGATATATTTAGAGGAAGTATACCCGCATTTGTGGGGAGGGAGAGAGTAAAACCATTTTGAAACACTCAGAACACCTGAACGAGATTCGAACCTCGTCTTCTCCTTATTGGCAGGTCAGACTACTGTGCGAGTAGCACCTTACACCACGCGGTCACCGAAGCTGGTCCTTACAGAATTAATTTAGAAGAAAACCGATTGATTGCTAATTATGATCCCTTTGTTGTGAATAAATTCAATGATGAGTTATTAGTTTGAAATTTGAATTGAAAGGCTAACGAACTCTGGTACAAAGAATGCGTGTGAATAAAGAGTAGGCCCTACTATAATAATAATAATAATTATTATTATTATTATTATTATTATTATTAGCACCGAGTCTTACTACCCGTTTGGGGCATACGCACTTACGCTAATGTGTAATGTGTAGGGTGGTTGTGAGATGGAATGGAGGACCTACAGTTTAACGTGGAATCCGAACCACGGTAGAAGCCTGGCATTACCCACATTCACAAGTTGTGATTAATTCACATCTTGTCAGAGGTGAAGGAAGGGTTTGGTAATCAGATAAATCTGTACTGGGACCGAAGATTGAACCCCGAACCCCCAGCACAGAAGTCTGACACCTTACCCCTAGACCACCAGGTCACCGTAAAGTGGGCCCTATTGTTCCATTCGATATTTTCATGGCATGTGGAAGAATATACAAAACTTTTGTCAACAATACAAGAGCTCTTGAGTTCATTATTTAAATTTATATTAATAATATGTACTTTTAAATTCACACCGGCCGGAATCTTATTTATTTGAAATACACAGTCCTGATCCTACTCTCTTATATTTAATAATTCATATTCCTTACTGGCACGTGAAAATAACTAATTAAAAATAATTTCTAATTAAATCTGATGTAGCAACACAGAACTTAAGACAAAAGAGGATACATAATTTATGTAACTTACTTACTGGTTCATCAACTATGGAGGCATGGTTTTCTATAATGTTACAAACGAATAAAAAATGTTCACAAGACTTAGCTGAGATGCACGCACTAAAGACACAAACTTATGTTATTTTAAAACCACATATTTTGATACCATATAATATGTCGCGTTAGTTCAGTTTAAATGAAAATAAAACCGCCAACCCGGTAAAATGAACGATCAAAATAATAGAACTACACCACCCTTCAAACAAAACTTTAATAAAGGTAAAGAAGAAAGCACTTTCTTATCTGTGATTGGCCAACTGAATCCCTCCAATGGGAGTGATAGAGGTATGTTTCAGTTTGTTATCATCTTGTTGCCAAGACCATGAACGTTCTGAGGAAGAGTGTCTCAACCTAAACATCATAATATGAACCAATCAGAACCATTTAAACACCGAATAAGTAGGTCAAATAACGAATTGTCTAAAATATATTATTAGTAATACAAAACATAAGTATATGAAATTACTATTGAGGACGGATTTTATTTAGTTTTTATCTCACTTCTACGAATAAATCAAACTTTTTACTAAATAAAATATATTTGTGACATATGTCCCTCTTGCTTGAGTAGTTTAGTGTAGGGGCAGCTGTCGGACCAACCTTGTGATTTGAGGAGAAAAGATTTGCAGCGCAGACTTCTACAATTAGTGATGACGCAATCAAATAGGACGGTAGATTATTAAGAACCAGGGCTGATAAAGATTAGAAAGGTCATCTAAAGATTAACGTTTTCCGATGTAGTGACTTGCGACCCACTAAAGGTGATGGTACTTGATTGGGAGCAGAGGTAACTAGAGCTTATCTAAAGAGAGTATCATCTTTATAAATGCTTTGGTGGTCGAATGGTCTAACGCGCTACTCTCGCAGTAGATTTGACTGCCGATGAAGGGGATATGGAAGTTCGAATCTTGACCGGCTGTACTGAGGGTAGTTGTTTCAAAATGTTTTTTCACTCTCCCTCTAGGCAAATTCGGGTAAACTTCCTCTAAATATAGGTTTCCTAATCCCTAAAAAAAACCATTAGTGTACAACCCGAACAGGAAGTAGGGTGCAGTGCTAAAAAACAAACAAAAAAAACTTAAATTGTCCGTCTAGAATGTTTATTCAACTTTCCAATAGTGTACAAAGCTGAAATTGAATTGTTACTGATTATCTAATTGTTGTATTTTTATTTTATATTAATTATTTGAGGTACTTAAATATAAAATTATTTAATTATTTATGCCCTTTCTGAACCGACTGATAATATCAGTGCATGATAATTTCTATGAACGAGAACGAAAGAGCCTACCAATAATTTTGGCGGGAACGGTATTTTCACACACCTTCTAGGGTTATTTTACCTGCCACAATCGACATGGGGCAGACGGCTTTACTTAACCCTCCAAAGTAAGTTGTGCTATAGATTTTTATCATTTTTGGAAAATCTATCGAAACCGACTGGGTATGAACCCATGAACAGCGGGTTGTGAGGCGAGAACTTTACCACTAGATCACCAAGGTCAACTTATGTGTTGTAGTTACCCCCAAAATACTTAAAACTTCTTTTTTTTTGCTGGAGGTATTCAGCACATCACGACCACGAGACTAGAGTTGTAGATATAATTATGGCCTATGGAGCAAATCATCTTTATGATAAAAATCATAAACATCCCTCCCTCCCCCTCCAAAAAAAATCCGTAATAACTTGGCGATGATAAAGACACAAATCACGCTACACCCTGCTTTGAAAAATATATCAAAACGACAGGAAATATACTTCGTGCAAAGACCCAAATTGCAACTTTCGGATCTAAGCCTATTCACTAGTTGCATGCTATACTACTATAAAGCCACTATGCTGACTCCATCAACCGACATTAATGTTTACCCACTTCCAGATGAGCTAGAAACTTGAAATTTGGCAAATTTATAACTTATAACCTGTAACTGAAAGGAAAATTCCAAAAAATTAACAAAATCAACTTTTAACTCCTGAAAAAAAATATATATTAAAATACCGGAGCAACTTTAAGGTCAGTGCGAACCTTACTTTGGAGGTCTCTGGTGGCTAAACGGTAAGAACTATCAAAAAACGGCTCTGGAATTACATTAGTTTACATCCACTTGTAAAGAAAACTCACTGGGGGTTTGGGGGCGGAGCCCCCAACGAGCAAAGCGAGTATGTATACAAAGCTAATACATATTGTGTAAATGACAAGGGAAGGGGGCGGTGTTGGCAGTAGAAACATTAAGTCTAATTTTATTTCCCTGGTGATATCAACAGTTGTTGAATATCTATCATGAGCTTAGCGGTATTAAATGAGAAACTTTATAAATGAACAGAAAGAGTTGTTATTAAATTCCAGGACACCTTTGACAGATATTTAACAGCTTTTAATGTCACCATGTGAATAAAATTAAACCCTATGTTTTGTATACCTTAGAAATGGTTGATTTATTTAGGTAAAAAAAAAGTATTTAAATAAAAAATGTAAAATCACTGCCATGCAGACGTTCATCTCTGACGTAATATTTAATTCTACAATGCATAATTTCAAAATAACTTGCATGCCAAAATAAAGTCGAAATATTCCAAAAGCTGTCTTTTTTCCTTAACGTCCTGTGTGAACATGTGACATTAGCTCATTTTCAAACATTTTTTAAGCAAATTTGTGGAGCTATTAGATTAGACTTGATTAAAAGGGGATCTAGGTCTAGCCTTCTTCTAACACATAAAATATTTTTTTGAGAGGCTCACAATACAAAACGTTAAGATATTTGAGAACTATCCTATCAGCGAGCTTTCCTCTTTACCTTGAAATAAGAAGTTTCGTGGTTTTCTTTCCTTTCATTTTAACTTATTGACATGGCAAAGAATGGTTGTAGATTAAGGAAGAAACGGAGTATAAGGTTAGAATAGAGAAGTAATTCCTGAAAACGAGAGCGACCATTCTATTTTAAGCCGTGGGCCTGACAGCGATTGATACTTTCTCGCTGACCGAGGCAACTTAATCCTACGCTAAAGTCTGTATGCCCGTTTAGAAGTTATTTAGAGTGGTCTTCCCTTTAAAATTCCCGACAGACGAAAAAATTAAAGCATTATTCCCCGGATTTTCTTTCCCGATTCACAAAATTCAAGCATAATTCTCGGTTTTCCTAAATTTCCTGATCAGTGGCTATCCTGAGTGTGTTTACTAAATTTTTGCGAAATCCCCGGTACTTAATGTGTTTTTTCTCTTGACGAAAATAATCTGCCGTGTTTTCCAGATGCGTGGAAATCTCGTCATCTCTCCTAGACTTTCACCCGCGGTGATTGATATACTGAATAATTGAAGTGTAATCAAACATTTGAATAATTTGAAATTTGATAGTTGGATTCAATGAACAGTGAAAAAAGGAATGAACTAACGTTCTCATGATTACATATTTTGTTGAAATGACTTTCAAGCTATACTTAACGCCTCAGTAAATCCGTTTGAAACGGACGTTAAAACCAAAATGTTTGGGTTGGTTGAGATAAATAAACAGTCTAGCCTTTTAATTTATCAAGTTAGGACTTAACATATTTTGTCTGTAAAGCTCAGAAACAGTGCATATTCGCATACAATTACTATGAATAAAAAAAAATTATATTTATTATACAATGTTTGAGGCGTAACAAATAGTTTGATTCGATCTTCTTCTTTTTTTAATTATCAAATTGTTATTAATAGCACCGCGTCTTACTACCCGTTCGGGTTATACGCACTTACGCTAATGTGTAATGGTAGGGTGATTGTGAGATGAAATGGAAGACCTACAGTTTAACGTGGAATCCGAACCACGGTGGAGGCCTGGCATTCCCCACATTCACAAGATGTCTTGTCAGAGGTAAAGGAAGGGTTTGGCAATCAGATAAATGTTTGCCGGGACCGAGGATTGAACCCCGGCCGCCAGCATAGAAGTCTGACACCTTACACCTAGACCGCCAGGTCACCTAATTATCAAATTCAAGTATGCATTGATAAAGTAGGATTTTTTAAATATCGGATAGTTATAAATGTTACAAAAATTACATTAATATACTAATAAACCAACTCATTTAGGCCTAATCTAGAGCTATCACTTTTTATGGATGACAAAATCAATATCTCGGATATAGCCCACTTCGGTGGACGTGTTGTCTAACACGCTACTCTCGCAGTAGACTAGACTGCCGATGACAGGGAGATCAAGGTTCGAATCTCGGTCGGATGTACTGAGGGTGTTTTTTTTTCGGAATTAATTTACACTCTCTCTTCACGAAAATGCAGGTATGCTTCATCTAATTTTAACCTATCTAATCCCAAAAACCGATAGTGTATTAATATATAAGCGTATAATCCGAACGGGTAGTGAGACGCGGTGCTAGAAAAAAATCATATAAAACAACACTAATAATACTTATTTCAATGGGTGAGTGGTCTAAACCGTTACTCTAATGATATACTGGCCTCCTGTTGGTGGGGAAATCGGGGTTTGAATCCCGGTCGGGTCTACTGAGGTTTTTTTTTCTTTAATAGTTTCCCACTCTCCTTCCTCGCAAATGTTGGTTTATTACCTCTAAAACGGTTCCTTCCTTATCCTTAGCTCGTTAACGTAATTATCAGGTATGTGTATAGCCAAAACAGTTTGTAAGACGTGGCGATAAAAAAAATACACTAATAATATAGTAAAAGTTGTAGTAAAATGTTGACAGCAAAAAACAAAAAAAAAGTAGTTTCTAAATGATCCTTTCTACCAAAATCCTAGTTTACAGTCTGATTTAGATAGGAAGGAACTTTTTGCTAACACTTATGGGGTAATAATTAGTTATAGCTCGAAGTAAATGTACCAGAATTCGCAAGGAGCGAGAGTGGCATGGAAAAACACTTAAGTAAGGTGGGGCAGGAGGGAGGAGAAGGGGGGGAGAAGCTTTCAGTACACCCGACCGGGATATGAACCTCGAGTACGAGCTTGACGTTTAGTCCACTTGCTCACCAATGAGAGTAATAAACAATCATTTTAAAACTGTTTTTATTAAGGTGTAAAGTTTGATTCACACGTTCGCGGAGAATATAGAGCAGAAAATGTTTGAGTGTCACAGCAATTCACGCGCTGTATGTTGGGCCATGTTGCATTGTAAAACAAATTATAAACAAATAATTTCCGACATATTTGATTTTCTAGAGGATAAACATATCATTAAGATTAATTTTATAACTATGGATATTTACATATTATCAAATTGTGGGGTGAGACAGATCAAAAGAGAAGGCCGACACACACGCATTCCATTTAAGGTGGGATGGAAGATGACGCTAGGAAAAAAACAAGTGTTTTTTTGTAGCTTTTACGGCAAAACTTTTTTTTTGCCAAAATAAATAAATTATTGCTCCAGTACAGAAATAGAACATAATTTTCTTGACGTGGTGATATCAAAATTTCTTGAATATATTTCAAGGATGTCCTGAAATTTAATGACAACCTTTTCTCTTCATTTAAAAGTTTGTTAGATAATGCCGCCATTCCCATGACAGATATTCAAGAAATTTTGATATCAACTTGTGAAGAAAATGAAACTCCATGGGTTTTTTTACTGGGGCAATATTTGATTTATTTTGCACAAAAAAAAGTGTTGCCATGAAAACTGCAAAACACTAGCTTTTTCTCACGTCCACTTACATCCCACCTTAACACGTAATTTCAAATTATTTCACAACAGTAGCTGCATCTATCTGCTAGTATCTCGCTTTGTAAATGTATATGCTATTGAGTCGGTCGATGTGGGTGCATGTGCACTAATAGAGTCGTTAAGTTTTTGAAATATTATCGGGTCTTTCAAGCTGATATCGCGTAAAAAAAAGAGGATAGCTGAAGATATTTCAAGTCGCGCCCGAGCGAAGGCCAACAACGTCCGATGAGGTTGAAATCCTGTGATTGGTCTAAAAAGCCCGTCACGTCACTGCGTTTCTGCTCCGCACTTGATTTTCGGAGAACGTGTATAATGGACACTAACCCACCTTTGTGTTTGCTTGCTGCCCTGTTCTGAAATACAGACGATGAAGGGAAGCAGTCGGAGGCAGCTGCCCCACAGATCCTGCCCATGTTTTCCGCCGCCGGGAGGCAGACGACAGTTCCCATAGCGAGAGAAGCGGCACGACGACTAATTATACTTGCAGACACCGGCATCCATACCTAAAAACACAAAACCAGGGTGGCTACAAAACATAATTTACAAAATTCTCTGACTTTTACAAGTTTTCCAGGCAACATTTTTCAACTTTTCCTGACTACTTTTTTCCAGTTTTAATGGTGGATGATGACTTTTGTAATTATTGATCACATATTTAAAAAAAAGTTTGTATCCACTAAACAAACAGTTTTATCAGTTATTTTAAAAATTAAAATGTTTTTTTTTATTTAGGTATTATTAACTTTTGTTTTAGTGTTTGGTTGCGAAATTAAAAGAATATTTTAGACATATTTTTTAATTCCCTGACTTTTCCTTATTTTTAGTTAAATTCCCTGTTTTCCCTGTCATCCAAAAATTCCCTGACTTTTCTAGGTTTTCCCTGTCTGTAGCCACCATGAAAACGCATAGTTTAACTACATGACCATTTGTTTTAAATTTCAGCACCACGTCTTACTTACTCTGTTGTGGCCACATGCATATGAATTAAATTACGCTAAAATGTTAGGAATCAATAAGGTTGAATTTAGAGGAAATGTACCCACATTTGTGTGGAAGCGAAACGTGAAACCATCTATTAAAAAAACCTCAGTACACTCAACCGTGATTCGAACCTCAATCTCTCGACGATCGGCAGTCTAGTAAGAGTGATTTTTTTTATGTGTATGAATATTATTTACTATTTGAATTTGGTACAATTATTTCAAGAGTTCATATTTACCGAAGACTAAAAAAGGTAAAACTAACTCAATTGTTATGGCTGCATGAAAAATAGATCATTAAGGTGGTATTAAAGGGAATGCGATAAAAGGTCAGTGTTTTTTTTGCAGTTTTCATAGCAAACAATAATTATTTTAGAGTCACCTCGGTGGTCACGTGGTCTAATGCAGTACTCTAGTAGTATACTTGACTGTCAATGACGGGGAGATTGAGGTTCGAATCTCGGTAAGGTGTAACTGAAGAGTGTGTTTTTTTCAAAACTGTTTTCCACTCTCCCTCCATGCAAATACGGGTACACTTTCTCTAAATATAATATTTCTAATCCATAAGACCATTAGCGTTATTATTATTATTATTATTATTATTATTATTATTATTAGCCCCACGTCTTACTACCCGTTCGGGTTATACGCACTTACGCTAATGTGTAATGGTAGGGTGATTGTGAGATGAAATGGAGGACCTACAGTTTAACGTGGGATCCGAACCACGGTGGAAGCCTGGCAATCCACACATTCACAAGTCGTGATTAATACACGTCTTGGCAGAGGTGAAGGAAGGGTTTGGTAATCAGATAAATCTGTGCCGGGACAGGATTGAACCCCGGACCCCAGCACAAAAGTCCGATACCTTACCCCTAGACCACCAGGTCGCCTAGCCAGCGTTATTAGTAGCCTATATAAGCGTATAGCCTGAAAGTGTAGTAAGACGCGGTTCTTGAAAAATATATTTTAGTAAAATAAATCACATTTTAGCCAAAATAAATCATATTATTTCTCCAGTGTAAACATAGAGTTAACTTTTCATCAAATATTAATCTTAACATTCCTTGAATATATGGTAAGAAAATATTAGTATTTGACAAGAAACTTTTTAAATTAATAGAAAAAGTTATTATGAAATTTTAAGAGACCCTTAGTCAGCTATTCAAGAACTGTTGATATCAACGTGTAAAGAAAATTAAAATTTATGTTTATACTTAAGCAATATTTTATTTATTTAAGCCAAAACATGTTTTGCCATAAAAACTGCATAACACTGGTCTTTTCTCGCGTCCCCTTCCATCCCACCTTAACCCGAATTCACTGCTATCCCACCTTGAAACTAATGCTCATCGTTCTCAATGGAAGATTATCGAATCTCCTGTTGTATCTAACTATACAACCAGTGAAACAAGGAAGTAGATATGGTAGTTTGTGAAACACGTTCAGGCAGTAATAAGACATGAGACTAGATAAGTCTCTATGAACGACTTGAACTGATACAATACTGTAATGCGGATATATTTCGAAAACACCTCAAGCTGTTATGTATATTCTAAGCTTTTATACTATACGTTCGATTATTATTTGTTTTGTTCAGTTATTTTTCTAATGTGTACGTTTATTTGTTTCAAACTTTACACTTTATTATAAGGAAAATTATAGATAAATCTTGTGATCTTTAAAAAATAAAATCGAAATTTCAATGTAGCTATACAAATTTAAAATATTATTGATATCAAATAAGTTGTTTTCGGAATATGCCTATATGTGGAGTATGTAAACGAACTCTATGCCCAAACAGTTTGATCGTTTTATTAGTATTTGATAGGCCTACCTAAAAATGTTTTATTCCTAGACAAGTGTATTGTTAATATATACAAATAAATATAGCATATACAGTGTAACGATGTTCCAAACAACGAATATCCAAAACCTACAACCTAGAAATATGGAGGTTTCACACTCACCAAGGCTTACCAACTCTCACCAAGTTTCGCCAAGTCCGACCGAGACCTCTCCCCGTCAAATAGGACGCACGTGCTCGCTGCGACGCATCCACTCTCGTGGCTTGGGCAATGATGACTGTCTGAGACGCGAGCCAAATCAGCGCCTCGCTCAAACTCTAAACAATGCTGTTGCCAACTTGACTTCACGAACATCCGCCCCTCGAATGTTCCAGCTTGGCCTGGTAATTACTGGGACGTCCGTGATATGCCCAGAGAGCTGATCTCCACCCTTCTTTTTGTTCCATGTGCCTCCCCTTCTTCCCCCCTTTACTGAGAACTTGCTAGATCTGTTTATGGTATATAACAACAGCTGTAATTTCATATGATACTCATTGTATCACTGGCTCTTACCAGGTGAGGGCGCTTGGTTAAAAATTAATATTAGGGAAAAATTTATTGAAATTCACTTTGGCATTAAATATGGGGGGAATATTTTTCTAAATTACTGTTTGGCGATTCTTTTATGTTTATGTTTATAAATGGGGACTTTTATTTGATTTGGCGTGGGTGATCCACGGCTCAATATTGGTAACATTCTAGGGAGATTCGTATTTGACTTAGTACAATTTATTTACTGTAGGTGCGCCCGAACCTATATCATGGCTGATCTATGTAATAGTTTAATATTGTCTAGGATATTTTTAGGTGATATAAGTTCGCTCAGTATTAGATGTATTTTATATGGAATAGTTTGTTTAATTTGTCATGAGCGTAACGGGAATTTGGGGAACTTATTGCACATTTACAAGTCTTAATGTTAGATGCATTTTATATGGAATAGTTAATTTAGGTTGCTATGGACGCAACGGGAGTTTGGGGAACTTATTGTACGTTTACAAGTATTGTTGTTAGATTAGGTTATGCTTGGTAATTTAGGATAAATCCACAACGGCCATTGTTGCAACCTCTACTTAAAATAATTAGGTCGACAAATCATGTATATTTTCATAGTTATGTGAGCCTAAGTTTTATGAGCACTTTTCTTGTTTATTACATTTATACTCCTGTTAAAGCTATAAATGTTAGCACGCCCTTGAGCCCTAAATTTGAATGTTAACTTCTAACTTTCACTTTATGTTCCTTCTGTGGGACGAGTAAAATATTGCAAGTTATGGCGGCTTAGTCTGTACTTTGGCAGACTAAGCGTAGGCTGATTAAGCTATTAATGTACTCTTGAATTATTTTATCATTGTATTTATCTGAAATAAAAAGGTTTCTATAGTGACCTCATGGTTATTTTTTGGGGCACGCTTCCCGGGACCTATGTGGGCGTCACAACAGGTGATTCAAAAGTCTGTACAAACTTTAATGGGAGCTAGGGAACACTAAAACAAACCTTTTTCGTTAATGAATGTATGTCAGCAGAGTCACCCTGAGGTACCGTATATGGTTATGTTACTAACATGGTTATTAAATAAGGATATTCACACAATTGCTCACAAAGAGACTTCACCCACCCTACTCCCTTCAACATTCCCGTTCGACAAAAGACAGGGCTACCGTGGCATATCATGTCAGATAACGTCATGAGTTCCACGCCAAAGATACTTCGGAGACCTCAGTAGAATGCTAAGGACGCTTCCATGGAATAGTACCATCTGGGCTAGCGCAAGTGTTTCATCGGTTCCACTTATGCGCCGTGTTCTCCTTCCATTACCCATATCTACCCTCCATTTAATTACCCTCTATCCGTTTCTGGGATCACGTGATTACTTACAAAGCCTATATGAACACGTTTCGTCTGTATCCCTGACATTTCCCGTAAAATCCGGGGATATGCGTACAAACATATATTTAGTAACGGAGCATGCATCCTGCACGATACTACCGCAGGTTTTTACCCTCACTTCTGTCGAGGTGTTTTTTTTTCCTGCTCTTACTTCCACTAATTGGGGTGGCAATTTCTTTTTCTGCCAGGCCTGCCCTACCCTGCTCTAATAGAGTCGTACTTTTCATTTCTTACTTTCACGCATTTTAAAGTGCATATTCTTCGGCCTGACGCACATGTTGTACCTCACCCTAGTTTAACTTAGTTGCACATGTGGAGAGAGCAATAGTAGAGTCGGCTCTCACACATGGCAGAGCGGGACACGGGGGTCTGACGTCATCTTTTTCTTTTCTTTTATTCTAGTGGTACTCATAACACCACCGTCGACTGCTTAGGTAAGCCAATATAAGTGGGCCTATTTATATATACCTAAATGTTGACTGTCAGAAGTGACAGCATCTAAACACATGTTTTTGCAGACCATATGGTTCGGCGTAGGGATACATAATTTGGTCTGGTAACTATTCAAAGCCGTTATCTGTCAGCTGTCAGTCAGCACCAAAGAAGCCATTGGGCTACTGTATGTCCCCTAGCAATCATAATCAACGCACAAGTATCAAAAAGTGTATGTATTTAGTATTATGAGAATTATTATTATTATTATTGCCACCACGTCTTACTACCCGTTCGGGTTGTACGGATTTACGCTAATGTGTAATGGTAGGGTGATTGTGAGATGAAATGGAGGACCTACAGTTTAACGTGGGATCCGAACCACGGTGAAGGCCTGGCATTCCCCACATTCACAAGATGTCATTAATAAACTTCTTGTCAGAGGTGAAGGAAGGGTTTGGTGATCAGATAAATCTGTGCCGGGACCGAGGATTGAACCCCGGNTGTAATGGTAGGGTGATTGTGAGATGAAATGGAGGACCTACAGTTTAACGTGGGATCCGAACCACGGTGAAGGCCTGGCATTCCCCACATTCACAAGTTGTGATTAATACACTTCTTGTCAGAGGTGAAGGAAGGGTTTGGTGATCAGATAAATCTGTGCCGGGACCGAGGATTGAACCCCAGACCCGTAGCACAGAAGTCTGACACCTTACCCCTAGACCGCCAGGTCACTATCGCTTTAATTGAATGGGTCTACCTTCACGCATTCATACTCAAGACTCTTATTTTATTTTTTAGCCCCTAATCGTTTTAAGGATTAGAAAGTCTATATTTAGATGAAGTGTACCCTCATTTGTATAAGGGAAAGTGGAAAACCATTTTGAAAAAATTAGCCCTTAGTACACCCGACCAAGATTCGAACTTCGATCTCCCCATCATCGGCAGTCTGTCTAGTCTATTGCGAAAGTATCGTACATGGTAAAATGTTATCACAAAAATATGTTTGCATTTTCTAAAAGACGCTTCCTATATTAATTTGATTTTATTTATCTCGTGTTATATTTTCCATCAAACCTCGCCACAGATTAATAATTACAATTCAAAAATTATTTCGTTTTATAAAAGCAAAGCGAATATTTGAATGACGTCATTAGTATGATCAACTGTAATTATTATAGTGCATCCGTGTTGGCCTTGTATGTGTATGTGTAAGTGTGTTAATCAAACATATATTTATTGATTTGGCACACTTACGACCTGAAAGGTTACGATACGCCATATAATAAGCATGTAAAATACATCAGCGGCTTGGGGCAAAATAATACATATTATATTTAGGATTATATTTGACTCTGTTTTTTTTATCCCAGAGACTGTCAAGAGCACGATAAAAACCTATCTTTCCGGTCATTGTACTGCAGATAGTATGCTTACCGGGAAAGCTTGTAAAGGAGTACTAACACCCGATTCGAAGGTAAGTGGGAAAGCAGCTGCTTGGGCTGTAACGAATACTATGAAATCAAAAGTCAAGATAGGATCCGGTCTTATCAAAGGTCTATCACTACTATTACCACTACTACCACTACTACCACTACTACTACTATTACCACTACTACTACTACCACTACTATCCCTACTACCACCACCACTACTACTACTACTACTACTACCACCACCACCACTACTACTACTACTACTACTACCACTACTACAACCACCACTACTACCACTATTACCACTACTTCTACTATCGGTACTATTACTACCACTACTACCACTATTACCACTACTACTATTACTACTAATACTAATACCACAACTACTACTACTACTACTCGTTGGAAGAAGAATAAAGGTTAATTCATACCTAAAACGAATACTATGAAATCAAAAGTCAAGATAGGATCCGGTCTTATCAAAGGCCTATCACTACCACTACTACTACCACCACTACTACCACTATTACCACTACTTCTACTATCACTTCTACTACTACCACTACTACCACTATTACCACTACTACTATTATTACTAATACTAATACTACAACTACTACTACTACTCGTTGGAAGAAGAATAAAGGTTAATTCATACCTATACTCCCAGCAGCATTAATTAGGAGCTGTCTTTGGATGTGCGGTGGGGATCACGACAGTCGTCAATAGTTACAATTGAGTGAGACTCATAGACGTAATAGAATGCTCGAGTCTATCGCTTTAGGTAAAGGTATGTATCTACGTCCGTACCAGAAAAAAAACCTGACTACCTAAACGTGCTATTATCAAAACAGATTTACTCAAGCACGCTAAAGTGTTTAAGATACCTTTCATCAGATATTATATTCGCAAGAGGTGCTTTACCTTCCGGCGAAGCAAGGATGAACGAAAGTAAGCAGTATCATCAATGTCGACAGAGATAACGGTGAAAGTACTCATTGGGTTGCGTGTAAAAAAACACGAAGGTCGGGAGGAATACTTTGATAGTTTCGAAGATCTAAGACCACCGATCGAACTTGTAAAATATCTCGGTGTATATTATTATTATTATTATTATTATTATTATTATTATCATTAGCACCACGTCTTACTACCCGTTCGGGTTATTCGCTCTTACGCTAATGTGTAATGGTAGGGTGATTGTGAGATGAAATGGAGGATCTACAGTTTAACGTGGGATCCAAACCACGGTGGAGGCCTGGCATTCCACACATTCACAAGTTGTGATTAATACAAGTCTTGTCAGAGGTGAAGGAAGGGTTTGGCAATCAGATAAATCTGTGCTGGGACCGAGGATTGAACCCCGAACCCGCAACACATAAGCCCGACACCTTACCCCTAGACCACCAGGTCACCTTATATATTATTGATTTGAAACAAATCGGGTGTGTGTGCAAAAAAGTCCCTAACGAGATGTTACACTGTGTTATGATATTCTTGCTGATTATATGAGTATACAACTTATAAACTAACTTAATTCTAGAACGAACAAAACATCCAGTACTCCAGCAGTTAAATTATCAATGTGAAGGGGTATACCATAATTTAAATAGTGATACTTTTTTTGTCCATGCCAGGAATCTAACACTGCACCCCTAGTTTAGTAAGCGGAAACGCTACTTACTTAGGGGGTAAGAGTGTAATGAACATAATAGAAGTAACCTACAAAGTTTCGTTTTCAAAAAAAACTATTCCAAACATAAATTGTTTGTGGAAAAATCTATATAAATTTTAGAGGTGACCTGGTGGTCTAGGGGTAAGGTGTCAGACTTCTGTGCTTGGGGTCTGGGGTTCAATCTTCCATCCAGCACAGATTTATCTGCTTACCAAACCCTTATTTCATCTCTGACAAGACGTGAATTAATCACAACTTGTGAATGTGTGAAATGCCAGGCCTCCACCGTGGTTCGGATTCCACGTTAAACTGTAGGTCCTCCATTTCATCTCACAATCACCCTACCATTACACATTAGCGTAAGTGCGTATAACCCGAACGGGTAGTAAGATGTGATGCTAATAATAATAATATATTAATTTTAGCACTTCGCTTTAAATGATTTTCATAATGGATGTATATTTACTATTCTGATGGATGTTGTTATTTGCTCGTATGATATTTATATTTAAAATTATTTAAAAAAAATCACAACTATGACTACAAAAGCATGCTTTTTTCTTTTAGCTCGGCTTTGATATGGGAAGAATCAAAAATACAATCGGGGGAAACCAAATTAGAGAGTTGAAAGTGATCATATGAGCAATTAGAGCTCCATTTAATCCATTTACGAGAATATTATTAAATTTCCATTTGATACCACAATACAATGGCAAATCACATAAACGAACACAGACGCCTTCTCTTTACCTTGTTTGCGGTAGACTTACTGAAGGTATTCACGTGGAAATAGACTTGTACAAAATGAAAACAGTCGTGGAATAGACTTCAATGTTACAGAGAATGTGATGTGATAACAGTTACTGGAAAATGGAAGCCACTGTTAGCCCTCCCGTGAACTGAGTACAAGGTATTTTACCCAAGGCGATTTACAGTTCGAGAAAACAACAATACCTCTTACCATTTAAATAAAAAAAAGAAATAAGCATACTAAGGTGGGTTGAAAAAAGAATCTAATTAAGGTGAGAGTGTAAAGACTTTAGAAAAGGTTGTTTTTTTGCATTCTTTAGATCAAAACATTTTTGTCAAAAGAAATCAAATCTTTTTCCTGAACTTTTTTTTTTCAGCACCGCGTCTTACTATCCGTTCGGGCTATACGCTTAAGTTACTAACTACGCTAATGGATTAGGAATTGGTAAGGTTTAATTTAGAGGAAATGAACCCGTATTTGCGTGGAAGGAGAGTGAAAAACCATTTAGGAAAAATCACAATCCGTTCGGGCTATACG
This sequence comes from Timema poppense, assembly GCA_902141375.1. NCBI lineage: Eukaryota > Metazoa > Arthropoda > Insecta > Phasmatodea > Timematidae > Timema > Timema poppense. The sequence continues at coordinate 76,569 of CABFOV010000063.1, forward strand.
CTTAAGTTACTAACTACGCTAATGGATTAGGAATTGGTAAGGTTGAATTTAGAGGAAATGAACCCGTATTTGCGTGGAAGGAGAGTGAAAAACCATTTAGGAAAAATCACCCCAGTTCACCCGACAGGGATCCGAGTCTTGATCCCCTAGTCGTCGGCAGTCTAGCTCAACACGAAACTAGCGCGTTAGCCAACTACGCCACCGAGGCGTGTTTTAAAGAATTGTTGAGCTTACTGTGCGTAGAAAATTCAACTAGACGCATCTACTGAGGCAATGTTTTATTTATTTTGTCCCCGAAAAATGTGCATTGCTATAAAAAAAACTGTCAAAAGACTGACTTTAACTCGCGTTCCTTTCCACACCACCTTAACATCATGGTTACTAACGACTTAACCGGTTTTAATTAACTTACGGTGGTGTAGTAAATTATAAACATACATTGAAAAGTTAAATTTTCTATTTAATTTTTTTTATTCCTTGTCCTAGTACCATTTTGGGTTACACGAATGCATTAACTGCACTACAATGGATTAGGAATAAATGAGGAAGGCAATAATTTAAGATTCAATGTACCCGCATTTGCGTGGAGGGAGAGTGGAAAACCATACATTAATAGCCACACTACTCGGTAAACCTGACCGGGATTCGAACTCCGATCCACCCGTAACCAGCAAGCCAGTCAAAAGCGAGTGTGACGCTTTAGACCATGTGACCACCGATGCGGGTAAAAGGGTTTTGTCGGAGTGAACGTACTTCTGTTCCCGACTGTACAAGAGCAAGCAAGCTCGAAGTTATTGCCGGAGGTTTAAACTTCCCCTCCCCCGCCGTCAACTCGAAACCCTCAGACATTGCCCTTGTTAATGTACTCATTAACGAGGGATGCTACAAACAGTGACGTCACATTTATGAGGGAGTGTTGTCGACACGATACCAACACTATTTCAAAGACAACACCTTCCCTAAATATTTAAAGACGCGTTTTGGCACAAGAATTAAATTTTTTAACATTTATTTTGAATAAAAAATATTAAAAAAAATGTGGATACATATTAGTATACGTAATGTGACAATGTTTATCTTGTTATTTCTTTTATCTCTGTTAAAGTTTTAAGCATATATGATAGCTATAATGGGTAAGGATGATATATGAAGCATTTTAGAAGTAATCTAAGTGCATTTGTGTGGAAGCAGAACCGGGAACCAATTAGGAAGAACCACTTTCAATAGACCCGACAGGAATTCGAACCCTGATCTACCCATCAGAAGGCCAGTCTGACACGATAGTGATGTTGATTTAAAGCCAGACTGGAGCGCGCGAGCGTGCGACCGACCCCGAGCTGAACTGGTTCTATTTTTCAAGCGCACGCGCTCGAGCCGGAACAGTCTAGTTTACAGGCGCTAGGGAATATGATTGTATGCTGGTCCATTGCGTGCTAGGAAAACTCGCTCGCTTGGCAGTTCGGCCACGCAGTCGCTCAGTCGCTCGCGCGCTTGTCAGTCTAGTCGATTAGACCATTCAGACACTGTTTATAAAAGTATCTCGGAATATATTACTTGATTCTTTGAAATAGTACAATTATTTAGAGATCCGTTAACATAACCGATTTCTAAAATGTTATAATTTTGTTTGTTTTTATTTATAGATTTTGTACTCAAGTAGCATAATTCCAACATACTACACACTAGTGAGTACGCGGATAAAAGGTATCAGTCTTGTTTTGTCTGGTTTTATAGTGACGGGGAGGTAGGGGTTCGAATACCATCAGGGTGTAATGAGATTTGTTTTTATAAATCGTGGTGCACTCTCCATCCATGCAAATGTGGCTACATTTACTCTCAATTATATCTTCCTTGTGCTTACACCATTAGAGTAAATTATGATGATAGCCCAGACGAGTAGTTAAGACGCGAGGCACGTTTTATTAGAGAATATATACATATATGTTTTTAAATTTACAGAAAATCATTTTATAAGCATATAGGCTATCGTTTCATATCGAAAATAAACCAACAAATAAATGATAGGATACAATCGTACAAACTTGTTCACATATTGTCTAATAGAGCCATTTTTGTTTCGGATCTATGCCCAGGGACAAACATATTATATGAGGAACAGTCAGGATTGTAAAATACACTTTTTGGGGCTCGGTTTCACATAAAATTTAAAATATTCAATATAATCTCAAAGTCGAAGCGGAAATTCTTTACGATAACAATATTATTTCAATGAGAAATTAAAAATTGCTCAAAAATACATAGATTATACATATACATACATGCACTCATACAATCCTTTATGGACCAAAAGTCACTACCCATTTCTATTATTATTATTATTATTATTATTATTATTATTATTATTACTATTATTATCATTATCATCACCGCGTCTTACTACCCGTTCGGGTTATACGCACTTACCCTAATGTGAAATGGTAGGGTGATTGTGAGATGAAATGGAGGACCTACAGTTTAACGTGGAATCCGAACCACAGTGGAGACCTGGCATTCCTCACATTCACAAGATGTCTTGTCAGAGGTGAAGGAAGGGTTTGGTAATCAGATAAATCTTTGCCGGGACCGAGGATTGAGCCCCGGACGCCAGCATAGAAGTCTGACACCTTACCCCTAGACC
>CABFOV010000063.1:101678-122316 GCA_902141375.1 Timema poppense
GAGTCCAGCTTATTTCTTAAAGGGTGGAGTTACCATTTGTGGTCTCGAAACCTTGGTATTCATTTTGGTGCTATTGGTACGCCTATCGGCTGCTTTAAGTAACAATGGGGTCTTGGCTCCCTTTGGGCTATGCTAGAGCTTGGGTCGAGTCTGGGCTATCAATTGAGATTTGTAGCGTTCAATGTATATAAGGAGACCAATTTATCAGCAATTTTAGGGTCACCCGTTGGTAGTGCCATTTCTAGGGTCTTAAGATAAGACTATATATATTTTGACATTGTTGTATCGCCCTTCTGGCTCTGGCATGTGTTTATGTGTTACTTCGACCTTCTGGCGTATGTTGCCGCTTGGTGCTTGTAAACTCTAATGTGCCGCTCCCCCATCGAGCTGTATTTTGTTTGAATGAATAAAAATTATAACTCTCTTGTTTCCACCTCTGTCCATTATTTGATTGGGATGATGAGGGAGGCTGGTTGCACGGGAATGGGGTTAGGTTGAGGAATATTTATGTGAAGGAAGACTGAGGGACTAGGATAAATCACCCACAGTACACCCGGCCGGGATTCGAGCCGTGACCTCCCCATCACCGGCAAACTAGATAGACTTGAAATTTACGCTACGTACCCTTGTAATTTTAATATATTATTACTATTTTTATCTACATGGATTAGACCTACACACGAAGAGAATCCAATAGTTTTTTCCACTCTCCATAACAAAGATTCTTGATCCACAATCAATACATTTTCTAAGCTTATAACCCGAATGGGTAGTAAGACACGGCGTTAAAAAAATGCTCTGGAGTTAATTGTTTTTAACAGGTTATTTTAGGCACTGCGTCTTACTACTTGTTCAGGTTATACGCCTATGTACTAATTACACAATTGGCTTAGGGCTTAAGAAGGCTTAATTAAAAAGGAAATGCACCCCATTTGCGTGAAAGGAGAGTGGAAATCATTTAGGAAAAACCATCCTCAGTATACCCGAATGGGGTAGATCCTTGATCTCTCTCATCGGCAGTTTAGTCTTAACACGAGATTAGCAGGTTTAACCACGCGGCCACTGAAGTTGAATTTTTAACAGTTGAATTAAGTGGTCAAAACATTGTAAAATGGAATTTGTTCATCCGACGAATAGCGAAATATGAGATACAATTTGATGTGGTTTGGGATAGGTAGACGGGCATTCCACACACTTTCAACGTCCGCGAGGGTTCCGGTTTGATTCCTGGCTATAATTCACAATTTTTTGCAGTTACTACAAAAAAACTATAATCTAAGCATATAATTAAAAAAAATCTTTTTAACATTATTTAAATGTAGGGATGGGTCTTAACCTAAAAACTGGAACCACCCATCCCCATCGGTGGACACACGGATAAAATGACGGGCTCATCTGGTTTGGTTCACCGGTGACAGGGTTCCAATCTCGGTCAACCATTATTTCCATAGGTGGTTTTCTCGCACTCCCTTTGTTCAAATATGAATACACTTCCTCTGATTACTACTTTACTCTTTCTTACAACATTAAAATGACTTAAAATAATTTTCGAATCAATAATAACGTTTTTTATGTAAAATTATTATAGCACTGTTTTTGTTGGGAAGAAATTTGCTCTTCCTTGAATATTAAACTTTATCTGACATTTTATAACATTTTCTATGTCATATAATCCGACGGTTTAGCTCAGTCAGTAGTATTTACACATAGGTAGTTAAGGGTAACAGGTTAGATTCCCAACATATACAACAACAAAAAAGTATCATTGGTGAAATGCAGGCCACCACATTCACAGTGATGAATTAAGAGCGTTCATCTTAGCAGGTCCTCAGATCCCAGCTCGCGCGAGGTATTATGGGAGTGAAAGGGGGTTGATCGGTTAGAATGTAGTAATTACATGCTATTTAAATAATAAGTACAGTAGCCCCGTGGCTTCTTTGGTGCTGACTAACAGCCAACATTTAGGAATCTAACTAAATTTTTGACTAACAGAAGTGACAGCTGCTAAACACATGTTTAGCAGCTGTCACTTCTGTTAGTCAAAAATTTAGTTAGATTCCTAAATGTTGGCTGTTAGTCAGCACCAAAGAAGCCACGGGGCTACNGTTTGGCGTAGGGATACATAAGTTGTTCTGGTAATTTTTCAAAGCCGTTATCTGTCAGCTGTGCAAATGTACAGAGCACAGTTGAACAGATCAAGCGAAATACTATATAATTAGGTTTCCTATTCATTTTAAGTTTTCTCGGTACAAACTACTGGATTATTTTTACTAGTTATGACGAACTAAACACTAGGTTCATGTTCATAAATCCCACTCGTAAATAAGCAGGGAATATTAGTGAATTGTTATCATAGATAGTAGCTAGAAAAATTAAAACTTAGTATTTATGATGAGCGTGAATATAATAGTTACAATATACTAGTTGTTCGGAAACTCATTGGTCAAACTGCACACATAGTTTGTTTGAACCAAAAGTAATACAAAATCCCTGCACACCTTTATCCGGAAAACTATGCTAATACCATTAAATTGTGTACAAAGTTTCAGTGTATAGCACCGGGAGAGCAAAGCTGTTAAATCATGTGTTAGCAACAGGTTGCATAGGAGTTAGGCGCGCGGCACTCCACATGTGTTAAAGCACTTTGTGTGATGTAGGACCTATAATTATTACCTTTAGAACGTATTCTCATTTCTAGATGAACTGATGTGTTGTTTACCATTAATTATGGTGGTATGTTCTGCTGCCGTGCTCCAAGATGTCGGAGTGTAGTGCCACGCGCCTAAGTCCTATGCAACCTGTTGTACACGCATACTTAAATAGCTTTGCTCTCCCGGCGCTGTACGCCGAAACTTTGGACACAATTTTAAGATATTCACATAGTTAGTTCGCCGGATGTAAGTGTATAGGGATTTTGTATTAATTTTGGTGCAAACAATCTATGTGTGCGGTTTGGGCTACGAATTTACGAACACGCTGTATATTAGTCGTTATCATCACACAACTACTACAAATAAACAGAGGTAAAATTATGATTTATCACTGGTTGAAACACCATTTTATCAAAGTCCTAACCTGTGGGGAACACTATTGTGAGATTAACAGGAACTGTAGGCCTACTGGTATTTCCCTAAAGGGGTTGAAAAACTGTTATGTATAAATATAAATAACACCCACATTGCACTTGTGAGATTGAACGAAAGCATTAAAACTCGTGATGCCTACAGTAGCCCTATGCCTTCTTTGGTGCTGACTGACAGCTCACAGCTCACTTCTGTCATCATTTAGTTATATACCTAAATTTTGACTGTCAGAAGTGACAGCTGCTAAACACCTGTTTTTTCAGATCATATGGTTCGGCGTAGGTATACATAATTTGGTCTGGTAGCTTTACAAAGCTGTCAGTCGGCATCAAAGAAGCCATGGAGCTACTGTAGTTAGGCTTTTGTATATGTTGACATCCTGCAGGGGTGCTCAACTTATGGACCACGACTGCCCATCCAGCACGGCCCGTGTTTGTGTATTACTTACTTTGTATTTGTTTACACCATTCTTCTAGGTGCTCAACTTGTGGATCACGCCTGCCTCTCTGGCACGGCTCGTTTTATATTTCAGATATTTATATTTTTGCGATCACGTCATTTAGGCAGGCCCAATGTGGGCTCTCCTGTGACGTTGCGCTGCTGTAGTTAGAGTAAACAGAACCTGACCTTGCCCACGATATTCGTTTGTAGTATGTTAAGTATCAACAGGTTGACCCGCTTGCCATATTCAGGCCAACTGATCTTATCATGTATCTCCTATAGGCGCTTCACGCCCCTTGTTTAACTTGACCCTATCGAGGTCATGGACAGTGCAAATTGAGATTGTGCACCTTATGTATTTATGATATGTCTTGTGTTAATTAAATATGATTATACTAGCTTACCCTCACTTTGTCAATACTTCATTGTGTTGTAATTTTGTATGTGTAACCTAACCCCCCACCCCCTTTTGGAGGAAGTGGGCGCTACGCGCGCATAGCCAGGTTACAATAGTATGTGGCATGGTAGCCACTTCGACGGATATTTCGTGATAGTTGCCATAATTATTTATTATGTATTTCTCTCCCAAATTAAGTACGGAAAAATCACTTTGTAAATATGGGTAATATGGTGCCAAGATCATAATATCGTGGATTTTTACGAGTAGTAACCAAGCAGTCAAGGTTCAAAACTGAAACTTGATGGATATTACGTGGTTTACCATTTTTCTCACTTTAATGCAGGTGCATTTCCTTTAGGATCGCCTTTCAATACTTGCTCCTTTCATCAATGATAATCTTGGTGTTGAAAATATCAATAAAAAAACTGAATATATGTTTTACCTGAAAGGGTTGCTAGATATGGAAAAGGCATATATTTTTTTTATCTGGTAGAAGACTGGTTCAATACATTTTTTCTTAGTGTTTTTATATTTATTTAAGAAAAAGATTATGTATCCATGCCAATGCACTTTTATTATAAATTAATTTACTTTAAAATGTGATGTCAATGAGGTATAGAGAATTTACAGTAAATGTACCCTCATTGGCATGGAGATAGTGGGGAAAACCTACACTCTGTACACCCGGCCAGGAATTGAACAGTGACCTCCCAGTCACCATAAAGCCAGATTAAATTAACAAGACTTTATTTATACAGTGCGTATAACCCGAACGGGTAGCAAGACGGGGTGCTAATAATAATAATAATAATAATATTTATACAGCTTACCCACTAGTCAAGAAATGTGCCTACAAATACTGTGATAAATATTATCATTAATCTAAAGTGTCCCAACCCTCCTCGGTGGCGTAGTTAGCTGACGCGCTAGCTTCGTGTTGAGCTAGGCTGTAAAGGACAGAGAAATAGAGCATTACGAATCTCAGTTGAGCGAACAGAGGGTGGTTTCCTCTCCCCCTTCATGCAAACGCGGGTTCACTTCATCTAAACTCAACCTTCCCAATTCATAACCCCTTAGCTTAATTAGTTCTTTAACATATATATAACAAAAAGTGGCACAACAGTACAGATAGCCCCATGGTCTAAGACATCCCTATTGCAAGAGGCTGACTTGCCAATTACAGGGTTCGAATCCAGGTAAGGTTTACTAAGGTTGGATTTCCCCTTTCCCTCCACACAAATGCAAGTACACTTCCTCTATATTTAACCTTCTTTATCCTTAACACAGTGTAATTAGTACTAGGCATAGGACCATTGAATACTTAAGATATTTTATATCCAAAGATTCAAATTATAAAATTTTTATCTATTATTTTTATTGTCAAATTTATTTTAAAGTTCTAATACCACTTATGTAGTCTATACCCAATTATATTATAGGATGAACTTAACAACCTGGCCCCAGACCAGTAATTTAATACTTAAATGTATGAGTGTTATAATGAATGGATTATAATATATTACTTGGCACCACGTCTTACTACCCGGTCAGGTTATATGCTTAAGTACTAATTACACTAACAGGTTAGGAATTGGGAAGGTTGCATTAAGAGGAAGTAAACCCGCATATGTGTTGAGGGAGAGTGGAAAACCATTTAGGAATACCCCCCTCCCCCCAAGATTCAAACCTCGATCTCCCCGTCCTCGGCAGTCTGGCTCTGCACAAAATTAGAGAAATAATGTTAACATTTAATTAATATTTGTATTTTATATTATTCCGTTTATTTTAATTTTCATCTTATGTTAATAATCTTTTTAAAAGATTAAAATTCATATTTGAAGGTAAATTTGAGATTTAGATTCGATCCAACAATAATTAGTACTTATGCTCACAATAGTAAAATGTGGTGGGAAAAAATATGTTGCTTCCAGGGTTCGGCTACAGCAACTACCCATTTAATATTGGAACTTTATGGTAATTTTATTAAAACTACAGTGTAGTCAGTGTACTGTGAATCAAGTAAGAATCGAATGTATCAAAGAATGGAGTTTGACATCTCTAGTTTAAACTAATAACAACGCCCTTAAATACTTTCAAACAATTATTTAAATAGCCCCACAACCAACATGAAAGATATATTAAGTGAACATTGCAACATTAGGAACATTTAAGTTTCTGGAAAGGAAATAAATACAACACAGTAATTAGCAACAAATTTAGTTTATTAGTAATCTGTGAATTCTTTCAAACGAAATTTTTTAAACACTCATTTCTTTGTTGTATTACAGTAATTATTAATATGTGTGCAAATTACGTACAGTACCACCAAATTTATGTAAGGCATGATCATCATGAGCATAACATTCTAATAACTCAATACAACTATCTGGTATCAAATGTTATTTTAAAAGAAAACTTTTAGCAATAATCATTATCTAATAAAAGTTTATGCTCAACTTTTGTGTTTCAATTTAACCAACACATATAAGTTTGATATTACTCTAAAGCAAAATTTTCACCAATAATACTGGCATCAGAAAAAAATCACAAAGTCTAAAACACTGACCACTGATAACAGATAAAAATTGCTACAAAAACAAATAAAATATCTAATTTTGATAATATAATCTGCCATGTTAACAATCTATCATGTACACACTACGCTTGACCCTGCAAGATTAAATAGCTAAAATCAAAACATTTCCGAAGGTCTTTTGAGACCCATCAGAGATTTATCTACAACCTGGTACGAGAAAACATCGGAAATTTGGTTCGTTACAACCACGCCTTAGTAACTAGCTCTATTCTATATATTCAGGTACATCGGTATTGTGTGATAAAGTAAAAACCAGTCAGTACGGAGCGTCACAAGAAGGTTCAATGCTTGGACAACGCACAAATAGACAAATACTCTTGTATTCATTGAGGTAGAAACACAAAAACTATGCAACTATGATATAAAATAAATGAAATATATTATGTATGTATATGTGTATATATATATATATATATATTTGTCAACAATAAAAAAATATCATTTAGTTGAAACAGTGACAGCCTGTAAAATATAGATGCGAATGATATCACTGAATGTGACTTGCAAGTCTCTTATATAAACACGCGATCAATGCACTAACATCAAAACCAGAAACCAAAACCTTGCTTCAACATCGATACAACCTTAACACGGAATCAGTCTGTTGACGTCAGTACATTAGTAGTGTGGTACAAACACTGACCCTCTTGTGACATGTCTCCAAGTCCTATCTATTAGCATTATATTATAATACAGTAAAGGCATAGCAAACTGTTAACAATTATTATTTGTATATTATAAACTTGAGTTGTATGCAGACATAGCTGTAATGAATGTACCATTTTCAAATGTACTTCTCGTTCCAAACCCCCCACGTTCCTCCGAGAAGATCCCCACAGCAGTGTGCCTTTTTATTTTCTCTCCCTCAGAGGAACGCGACCATACCAGTGCCCCAGATTACAATAATATTCAAACAGAATCAGTGTCGCCTCTTCCAGTGTCAATATTACCTCATTTACAAATGCTTATGTGGCCCATGTGTGATACTGACACTCCTGGCAAGAGGTCGCAAAACTAGATGTGTTATGAACACTGAATGGAAATGTATGTTTTAAGATTCCAAAGCTAGGTGTCAATATTATGAATAACACCACCTTTATTAACACATATTTTTAGAGTGGTCAGTTTTTAAAATGTGATTACCAACACTTTTTTTTTAAATAGCTAACCACTTTGTGTTGCTGTGTCACAATTATATTAAACTCGACTTGTTTTTTTGTTTAATTTTTTTCCTCTCTTCCAACCAAAACTACACACAAACCCATCAGGTCATTTTACTTCTAACCTCTCTGACCATACACATTATAGGACTTAATGTAAGGCTCTTTGAATAATTTCCCCCTCAAAACGTGCTTTTTACAAGTGATTGCACTTGACAAATGTAGCACAGTTTTTTTCTAACTGCTCGGCAACATTCTACACCCTCTTTCTAAAACTTCCACTGATTCTAACTATTACAAAACAGTTTTCAAATACGAATTTCACACAATGACCAAGAAAACCATTTCTGTGCTAAAGCCCATTTGTTCTCAAACAACAAATATGCACCTGTGTATTGTAAGTTTTCTAGGGAAGAATGACCTGATGAATTAAAAGTTGAGGAAAAAAAATATTTTGTAGAATAGTTGTACTAATTTACTCCCTGTATACATATATGGTTCTTAAAGAGATGTTTAAATATTATGTATACAGCACACAAAAACAGAAATTGGATATTAAAACATTCCAAATGCAATTTGTACAGATAAGAAACTTCAAACATTATTTGAGAAACACCAAAACTTTTTTTTTTTAGTTGATATCTAATGATTTCCATAATTTCCTAAACAGGTCCAAACAACACTAAGCAACTTCCAAAGAGACCAAAACACTGTTAACAATTTCTCTGTGGTATCAAGTGCACATTTCAACACATATTAGCTCAAAGTTGAACAAGTGCAGTCTACACCAGACCAATCCAGAGAGAAGTTAATATTACAACTTTTCATTAAAAAAAAAGTATTGTCAATTCTTCAAAGGTTAGCAAAAATTGTGCTTTTTTTCTTCTTCAATTATTACCATAACTAAACAGCATCTCTTAATGATAACAAGAGTCTAATGTTTTTTGTGAGAATTAAAAAGGTGAGAAATTGAACATATTTAGATTAGATTAATTATCATTACAAAAAGAGGTTATTTTTGTTAAAATAACTAGATTAGTGAAATAGTTCATTTTTATTCATAAAGAAATTCATTCTAGCTATTTTTGTATTTAGAATTTTTACCAAAAAAAAGTGAATTTTTGCAAGTAGGTAGGAGTTATTAGAAATTTAATTTCCACAAAAAACATGCTACATAGTGTATATGTAATTTTGAACATTAATGAAAAGGCATGAACACACATCTTTATTAAACTCATACACAAAATCTACTATTCACTTTCAAACAGAACCATTTAAAACTATAAAAACTGCCAAATATTGAAACTCCCAAACTTAAAAAACAGTTAAATTTGCTTTCGTTTAATCTTATTAGGGTTAATCATAATCATGCTATTGCACAAATTGTGATAATTAGAAAGCAAATACTGATATGCTATAAATAGGAAAATACTGAAAACTTAACTTTTTTTAACAACAAATTCTTCTGAAAAAAATAATAATTAAAGACTCAATTAAGTGAAAAATGACAACATAGGCACGGGAATCAAATCAGGGACCCTTGGCTTTGCACACCAATGCTCTACCACTGATCAGTCTTGGTTTGTCTCGTATTCAGGGCCGTATTTCACTAGTTGTTAGTGTATCGAGCCCATATGTGGTAATTGGTCTAAGTATCTGCCACTCAGAGCTATCTACAAATTTGATTCAGCCCTCAGGACTGATCGTGTGGATAATAACCATCACCTATCAGTTTGTAGCACACGAGTTAATAGATAAAGGTTGTTTTTTAAAAAAAGTTATTTGAATCAAAGCTTGTCTTGTATAGCCTTGTAAAATATCTGGGTAGTGCTGGAGTAGAAATTGTTGAGCTAACACACAAAACCACATACAAATACTACTTTTCATCAACCAAAGGTGGCTTTTATAAAATTTTCCTTTCAGCTTCTAAGAAAACCATCTTCAAATGGTGAATGATAGTTTATAAAAATGCTTTTGCGCACTTTAGTGTGTTGGAACCATTTTAGCTATGGTACCAGCCAGGCCAGTGTGCTATTTTTCCTTCCTGATTATTCACCAATGTTTAATGACTCCAGGTGATTGGGCATGTTTTCTAATTCCTTACAAGTGAATTCTCTTGTAAAATACTGTAGACTTGAATAGTGCACTTAAGACGAATTAATAAGTAGGGCACTTTTTAAGGAAATAGTTTATTTAAACAAATGAAAATATATATTTTTAAAATTAGATAAGACATGTACACCTAATCTTATTTGTGGTGTAAATAAATAATTTATTTTATGGGCTTTTTTTTAACCAAATTGTGTGAGCTATAATATTATTTATATTTAAAATCCCAACAGAAAACAAAATACAAATTCCATTCCGCTGAGCTCTGTTGAAATGAAAATAGTAGATAATGAGCAAACAATTCACATCAACAGGTTTCATAAAAATCAAAAATATTCAATTTAACACTACCTGAAAATTGGATTACCCCAACTTGCAATTTTTTTACAAACAATAAATTATTGGTGTTAATTAACTATTGTTTTATGCAAGCGTATTAAATTGTATTTGATTTTCTTTTGAATATATTATTTCAATTATTAATTTAGATTAATTTAGTGTACAATAATCTTTGAATGCTTTTGGCATACACATGCTAAGAATGTTTATACAATTTTACTAAATTAACAGAAGATTGCCAAAATATTTTTATTCCAATCTTATTACCCAATAATGGGAAAAAATATATATAGATAAAATAGTAAAGAAAAAGTTGAATGTTTTGTTGTGAATTTGCAAATTCATGAAAATAACTTTTTTCTTTGCTAAAATTTGATCATATGTGTAGATTATGAAAAGAATATATATACTTAAAATAAAGAAACTCTCAAATTGTTCAGCTAATTTGGTATGAGCCAAATGTTCAAAATTACTGTTATTTGTGTAATTTAAGTATAAGAATAGACTCAGGTCCAAGACATAAAAAAAAGAGCTATACTTCATCAGTCATCACTCAACAATGCTCCGAGCACGATTCAAGACTTATGACCAACATATTATGTACAATTTTAACTACAAAACTTATTTTACTTACATCTACAAAACATACAACTACTATGATCAAAGATTTAAAACACTTAATATTAAAACATGATACAAATATAAATGAGCATATGTCTTGATATCGTGGAAATAAGAGCCTGTCAAAAAACCATATCCATTTGTAAAAAATATATTACATATTAAAGAGTTAATAACATTGGACCAAAATGACATTTAGTTTCTCACAAAAAATCGAACATCTACCAGAGAAAGATTTGTACCTTAATTAACCTGATTTTTTTCTAAACATGTAATGATCCGATGAGACTGAACATTAAAAAAGCCTTTGCTCTGAATGTTGGAATATTTTTTTTTGAACTGTGACACTACCCTCGTTACTATAATCCAATTTTAAGAAACCTACCTACATAGCTACATGCCTTACTTAAATTCTGAACACAACTTTTTGGGTGCTAAGCTTTGAGACACAAACCTTTTGTTACAAAACAAATACATATGGAGATTTAATTGCAACATTCAGAAAAAAAGGTCATTATTTTGGAATAAATTTGTACCATAATTTTTAGTTGAAACAAATACTAATGGATACTTTTTTTTTCAATAAACCCTTATGCATTAAGTGTTCACTGTCTTCACTGTTTTTTTTAACACTTTATAAGTGTATTTTCAAACAATCATCAATACACTTTTAAGACAATTTTTTTTCTCTCTCTAGTAACAAGTGTTCTTTGAACATTTTATATACTGTGGAATAGATTTACAGATAAAACATTAACTTTATTTTTGGAAGATACACTCAAAACATATTTCCATTTATGTGGCTTAGTTTAATTTTGTTTACACATTCAAAAATTCTTTTAAATTGGTTTCGCGAAAAGTTCACTGTTAAGTAGGTACACAATATACTTACTGCATAACAACAAAACATGAAAGTGCTTAAAAATAATATTAGTGCAATTTTGTATCAACCATAACACTGGGAGCAAAATTGCGTCAGCAGACCCATATTACTAACAGGAATCTAATAATGTGTACATCAAATATTTACAAAGAACATTGGAAAACTTGAGTTACGTATTAATATTTACAGAGTTATAATTAAATGGTTTCCCATGATAAAACGAATTGTTGGCATTGTTTTCGCCAGGGAGATATTTTAAAGTACATCAAACAAAACAATAATAAATCTGTACTCAGAAATACGACATGAGCACTGCTCAAGAAGAATATATTACAGGTATTATAAACATTAATATTTTTACACTCTTTGCTAAACATAATTTGATGTAAAATATGAATAAAGCAGCTTAATGATGAATTAATGTGAAATTATAATAAATATGGAAAGATAAAAAAAGTTCTTGTTTGGTTCTATAGAGGACACTCGATGCATGCCCAATAATAAAAATAAGATGGGGAAACAAATAAAATTATGGAGGAATTAAATGATCACAATATTTATGTTCTGTAATTTGAGTTGTGCTTTGTGTTTTTTATTTATTTATTAAGAATGTAACAACTAACATTCCATCCTTATTAAAAATTGTGTATCAAAAACATAAAAACTTAATTTAGAAATGTGGTGCTATTAGATCGTCTAAGCCCATAAAAGGTTTAACTATTTTAGAATTTTGTGTTTCTTGAACAGACGATTTACCAAGCTTTTTATTTTTGACATATAATGTTATAAAAATGGACTACATTTTTGGAGCGATCAATCTCTATTAAAGAGGTGGGCAACATATTTTTTAATGTAGACACAGTTGTGTCAAAAGATAAATTAAATTCACCCCACCATGTAAAAGTTAAAAAATTAGGTTGCTCAATAAAACATTTAAAACAACAGAACAAGTTTATTCAAAACATGTATACTTTGACTGCTCACATTCTGCCCCAGACACAAACGATGAAAATTGTTCCAATTGAAAAGGCAGGACAATTGAGTGAGAAACTGACACTGCTTTTGTCTAAAGGCAGAGAAGAAACGATGTGTTGGGAAAGGGAGGGAGGAGAAAATTTGATGGCAGTGTGGTATCAATAACTCGTTCAAAAAGAGTAATTCTTCAAATGAGAACTGGTAAATTCAAATTCGACACAATTTTATGGCCAATTCATCTCTTGTGGTGATTAGACCCAGGGATGTCCATCCCAACTCTACCTTATACCATTTTATTCAAATAATACATTAGACCTAGTTGCCCTTTGGATTTTTAATTCTCTTTAAATATAAAAACTAAGAGAAGAGTTTAAAATCATGCAATTATTTTCATTTTTTCCAGTCTCACTTATATCTATAAGATATTAAAAATACCAGATGCAAGCAAGCAACTCGGGTATAATGTTATTTTAAAAAATCAAGAAATGACAAAAGACAACAGTTTGATCACCTCCAAAATCCCACAAGAGATCAAAAAAATTATCTAGATTTAAACAATTGGCTTGTTTACACCAGTGTTCCGCAAACTTTTTAAGTTCACGATACACTTAACAAGGCTAAAATTTTAGCACCAGACTTTTTTTGGTAACAGAAAATGGATGACACACGCAGACTGAAGGTTGTACAGTAAATCATAATTAGATAAATAAATACTAATTTCTTTAATGAAGTAATTTCAAATGTTACAGAGTTAAAGATCGATGTTCTCTTTCTGTACTCAATTCTTTAACTTTGGAAAAAAAGTTAGCTATTTGTATGAAAACTTTAGATTTGGTCAGATGTATTTAAAATATTAGGAAGTACAAATAAATAAGAAAAGTGGATGACGCTTTTAACAAATTTATTACTGTTCATATTGAACAGCAATGCGTATATATATCTCTGGGTTGTAGACATTAATACACTACACTAAAGAGCCACTAAATAAGGACTATTCCAGGAATTTTAAGTTCACCAAATAGAACATTAAAGTTTTGAAATTATTATCATATCAAAGCCAGGTTAACTATCAAACAAAGACAGTATAAAACAAGCTAACAAAATATTACCCGTGGTAGTTGATACAAATATTGCACTTGACACAAAAATGAGTGCCAATGTTCCCGTTAACTAAATACAAATAAAGGTACATGTTACTTTACCAAGACATATATCATGCCGTTAAAAACAATAGCAGCTCAATTTCTGATGGACACTAAGAGAAAAACTTTACCATTAATGTGGTATTTTTTGTTTTAGTGTAATTTACTGCACATTTTTAAATATATGTAATATTTCACATGAAATTGAGGCATCCCTACTCATGGCTCCAACTTTGGTGAAATGACTAATACAATTACAATCAAACCATGAATTATTCGGTCAAGTACATCCAGATGTTATGAAAGTTAAATTATAAAATCTTATCAAGTAAAATTTTAAGTCGTAAAAAATTTGAATCAATATTATTTAGTAGTTTCAATGTAAATTGATCATTAAAATTACCTTATAATTAAGACATTAAAATAAATTAGATTTAAAATAAAGATTCTAAATTTTATTTGATAAAATTAAAGCTTTTATTATTTTGTATTAAAAGGATCGAGTTCCCTGTTTAGGCATTTGATATTGTGTACAAATTAATGAAGCTTTTAATTAAAATAACCTATTCTAAAATTAACTTGAATATTTTAAGTTTAATTTTGACAAAATAAAATATTATTATTATTATTAGCACCGCGTCTTACTACCCGTTCGGGTTGTACGCACTTACGCTAATGTGTGATGGTAGGGTGATTGTGAGATGAAATGGAGGACCTACAGTTTAGCGTGGAATCCGAACCACGGTGGAGGCCTGACATTCCTCACATTCACAAGATGTCTTGTCAGAGGTGAAGGAAGGGTTTGGTAATCAGATAAATCTTTGCCGGGACCGAGGATTGAACCCCGGTCGCCAGCATAGAAGTCTGACACCTTAACCCCTATACCGCCAGGTCACCAATAAAATGTTAAAGTGAGATTGACATAATCAGTGAATGATTTAACATTGAAAAATGTACTAATCAAGAGTCAATATTGTAAAAGTATTTTCTTTTCTTTTAAAAAAAACTTTTTTTTAACAAAAGATCTAATTTTGTGAAGCATCCAAAACGTTGTTTAAAACTAACATCGGATGTAAGTGACCTGCGTCGACTCACTAGTGTCCACCAGATTATTGATACAAACCACAACATTTTAAATTTGACCAGCAAAGGGTGAAACAAATAACAATGAAACCTCTGAAAGAATTACTGTACACTGTTGATACTAATCTTGTGTAGGGGTCATTCAAAAACACACAATGAACACTCCAGACAGTTAGAGCAGAACAAAAACCATTTAATATGTTCTTCCTCTCGATAACAGCCAAAGCTATGTTTTGTCTGTTTCTTGTGTTGAAAAGTGCCTCAAATTACAGTACTATGGTAATATATACTTGTTAGTGGTGTAACGTGTTAAATTGTTATTTACCACCTTCAAAATTTTTATTCTTTTTTTTTATTTATTTTTTAAACTTTTATTTCCAAGCCAGATCTAAGTACAAATATCCGACACACCAACACACTGTAGACTCAATGGATTGTGTGTGACAAACTTAAAAAGTCATTTAATTTTAATAAAATATACAACTATCTAGATTTGTAAAAAAAAAGTGCACTTAATCCAGAAATACAGTTTATTCTTGACAAAGATCTCCAAGTTTGATTCAAAACATTAACTTTTCGAGTGCACTTTCAATTTTAATACACCAATTTTATGCCGAGCCTCTTATATGCCATCCACATTCCATTGTTTATAAACATTATCTGCATGAATATACATTAACATTTTGTTCTATTAATAATAGCATCTATAGTTAATATGGTTGGTAAAACATAACATGACCCATAAAAACAATACATTTTAAAAAAGAAAAATTACACTTCTACTTATATTTATTTTTATAAACTTAAAATACCGGTATAAAAATCACTTCGGTTACAGACATTATTATGTGACTGCTATTTCAACATGAAATGGGCACATGCTTTATTGACAAAAGAAAACTGACTGATGTAAAAAAACAGCTGAACTTTAAACAAAAGGTATTTATATTCTTTATTTACAATCAGACACACCAACACACACACATATATATATATATATATATCACACTTATTCACTTTTAAACATGAATGAGTCATAACAGCATACGAACATGAGTGGACGGGACGGGCATGCAAGTCCCCCACGATCACAGGACCAACACAGTTTTAAAAAGTGCCACGTCACAAAATCGAGGTGCAACACTTTTTATTCTTAACTAAGTTTGAGCGACTCGTGAAAAAAAGAACAAAAAAAAAACTATAACGTTCTCCACCCGCCAAGAAGATATATTCAAAGTAGGGGGAGGGAGAAAGATGATGCGAAAAAGTGTCAACTATTTACACGGCTAGACAAATACTAAAATACTTGTCTTTGGGGTCTGATGACATATCGATTTGTATGTATTACTTGGGAAACACAGTCATGTATGCACGACTATCCCAAGTATAACATAATACATGTGACTATCCATGAGCTACACACTGGGTATCAAAACATGAGACATGAGTCAAGAAAACCGACACAGTGGTACGTAAATATTTGGAAAATTTAGAATATTCTTTTGTCAGCAAATATATTTTCCTTGATTAGTTAGTGTCTTTAATAAAGAGAAAGCTTGAATGATAAGTATTCAATACATAATTTATTTTAGGGGGAAAAAAAAAAGCTTTTTTTAAGACAGGCAATGTTAATCAAAGACATAAAAATTCAATCAAGATTATTTTTTTACTTACCACATATTAAAATAACGAATAACTATAATCCAAAGTGATGGAAATAATATTACAAACTTATCTTTTTAACTATAAAAAGTACCGAGCTTTAGGTAAACTCCAACCTCAAATTTATGACAGATCAGTTTGCAGCTCTTGATGATATCAATGAACAAACACACGCACACAAAAATAAACATACATACACTCAAACACACAATAAGTTTGAAACTACTTCTCTATATTTTTGCTTAATTTGTACAGCATTATCTTGTACTTGATCAGACATATGATAGCTGTTTTTTTGTTTTGTTTTTTTTTAAATATATTTTCGCCCCTTTCTGCTGGGCAACATCTCGCTATGCTGCTACAGACATTTGAGGGGTTGGGTTGGTGGTGGGGGATTGTGGGGTGGAGGGAGGGCAGAGGTTTAAATGGGAAGCTTGCAACATACAATAAAACCTGAGTGAGCCCAATGCGCCAGGGGAAAAGCCGACAGCAACAAAACCGCTTGTTGAATTGTGGTCGTGACTAAAAATCATGCAAATAATGCACAAATATACTATATATTCCTGGCAAACTAAAATATAGACATAATAATAACAGTTGATTTGGAAATAGAAAAAGTGTGTACATGTAATTATTTATTTGTACTTTGATTTATCCAAATAGTTGTGTCTCAGCTTCAGCAAGAAATCCAAAATAAAATCTGGTGTGTATTTTATCCGATTCAGAAGAGGAACACAGTAAAACACCATGTACAGTGGATATAAAGAATGCTTGGTATATATAGTTATGATATATATTCCACAAACGCAAGCAATACTTATTGGACCCTGCCAACCCCCAAACATGTCTGGCAGCCTGTATGCACAACAATAGAGCAAAAGAGCTAAAAATCATAGCAGCAAAACTAAACCATTAAGGAATACCCTCTATGAATGAGGTATATTTGGAATACTTTATTTTCTGTATTGAGGTAGCTTGGTATGTATATAAATATATAATGTTTGTATATATGTATAATATGTATATGTATCCGTAAAACTTAATACCTATTGAATAATATGAATGATGGGAATACCTGAGTAGACACAGCTATTAACACAACACGCTTAAAAAAAAATGCCAGGTGATAATAAATACACCTGTGGAGGAAAATTAGAATTGGAGATTCGACAAATACCTTGTAAAACCACATTTAGTTTCAACTTCAGAAATAAAAGTGGTTTTTTTTTCCAGTTGGGACAACTGATTTTTAAAAAAAATTACAATTGGCTTGTTGTGTAGAAAACTGCATGGGGATGTGGCAATATGAAATAGATGACTTAAAATAAATTATATATATATAAAAAATGTCATTACATTACTGTGAATTAATATAAATCAAATGAATCCTTTTAAATGGAGAAATAAACTCATATATTTAACTAAGAATAAAGCATAAACACAACAGTGCTCAATGTGCAAAAGTGAGGTAGGTCAAGCACTTCTGCATCCAGCCAATGGAACCCTGAGTTAAAAATAAATGAGTTACAAAAACACCTAGCTAGTGTTTGTGGAATATTTCATTTGTAAACCACATACACAAATTAATAGACCTATCAACTAGGTATATTGCAAAGAAGTAAAAAAAAAGAAGATTG
Source organism: Timema poppense (assembly GCA_902141375.1). Classification (NCBI taxonomy): domain Eukaryota; kingdom Metazoa; phylum Arthropoda; class Insecta; order Phasmatodea; family Timematidae; genus Timema; species Timema poppense. The sequence goes on from CABFOV010000063.1 coordinate 119,810, forward strand.
AAACTAAGCCAGTGGTTGCTTAACACATCAATAAATTACACATAATGATGATATAAATCTCTTACTGGAAAATAAAGATTAAAGTAAATATGGTGTCAAAGAATTTGTTATAATATCTATAAATAAATGTGATGTATTAAATATTAGGTTAAAACTTTCAGGAACTGATAGATAAAATGTAGTATTTTGACTGTTACATAATTGTCATAATTGTTTGTAATGTTGTCAAAAGAATACAAATATTTGTAACACTCTTACCCATCCTATATCCTATAAAGTTTGTGAAATTAAAATGTGCTTAACCAAGACATTTTTATTTTAATTAAACATAATTATAATTTACCCGTTTATTATTTTAACAAAAGTGGAAATTTTCAAAATAAATAATAGGACAGTACTTGTTCCGTTGATTAGAGAAAATTAAACAGAAATAATATAGTAACATGTCTTTTTTAATGTATGTATTATTTTTATTCATAGACTACTACTTACCCATGGTAACCATTGTGTTTGGTGATGTTAGGATAGCCAAGGTTAGTTTTTTAATTTAAGGTAGGTTAGTTATTTTAGGTTAGGTTCATTTAAGTAAATTAGATTTAGTATGAACTTTTCTATGATCAAACATAGTTTTTGGTGATTTGGACCAGGGTATTAAAACCATTTTATTGTAAAATTAGCATTGGATATCATTAGTTTAGTGGATAAACTCTTACCCTACCTAAGCCCCATACATTTTTTTAAAAGAAATATCAAACAAATTATCCATCAAAATCCATTTAGAAAGAAATGGATTCTATTTCAAACGCTTGCATTTCTAGTTTAATCTCTAAGTTTTTAAGCCATGCTATGGAAAATTTTGACTTGAGGAATGAAATGATCATAAGTCAAGAAAAACTGTGCCAGCACACCAAAGTTGAGAAATTTTCCTTCTAATTGTTAGTTTAAATTTATACCCCCCACCCCCAAAAAAGATTTATTATGTTAAAATAGTTAAATTATATTTAATATGGCGGCCAGATTAATTTATGCTAACTTTAACAGATATTTGTAATTTTATGCTGTTGATTTTTTTCTTTTACTTTGAATACCACTGGCCCAAACAAAACAAAAAAAAAAGAGGGAAAAAAGTCTGTGGGTGTCTTGATCAAAGGCTAGTGTGGTACCAGTTTGGTATACATCCATAAATTATATGAAATGTGTATAGCATAAATATCATTTTCCCAAATGATATAAGGAAAAAAATAATGATAACCAAACTTTTACATAAAACATCCCCTTAACTTCTATTTCAAACTGAAACTATGAACCCCAAAATTTTCCAAAAACTTAAATTATTTAATTAATTGATTATAATTATAGTAATGATATAAAAAAAAGTTTCACCAACTAGAAATTGTTTAAATTCACTATTTCAGTGAAAATCATTTTTAGAGTTTATTTTGCACACACACACGCACACACACACGCACACACACACACACACACACACACACACACAACACACCATGTAATCAAGCCCACAGGTTACTTACTAATATATGTAGGAACCCCTTAACAGGAATAAAAAACTAGGCATCTTATTATTTCTTTGGAAAGCGAGGGTTAGACAAAAAGCACTGTAAAATAATACTAATTGAACCCACACAATTTTTGAGATTTCAAATCTTGTATGGAGAAAAGTATCTAGAATGACATACTTAGCTAATTTATGGAAAAACTCTAGTAATTCTGTGGATATAAGGGATAGTACTTCACTCTGCAATTGTAAGCAATAAGTTAACATTGTACACCCATAGGTCTTGACACAAAGCAAAAAATAAAACATGAAAAGCAAAACCATCAAATTAGTTACCGCATAGCTTTGTTTTCTTTACAGACATTTGTAAAATTTTGTACTACAAAGAGCATGATAACTTTTTAAATGGTTTTAAGACAGTTCAATCCTGCTTCCGTGGCTGCACAGTCTAAGGCGTCCCTTGTGTTGGACTAGACTGCCAATGACAGAGAGATCGGGGTTCAAATCTCGGCTAGGTGTACGGATTTTTTTTTTTTTCTCCCCCTAAATTGTTTTCCACACTTCCTCTAAATTCAACCTTTCACATACTTTTATCACTAAACAAGTCTTGAATATACAGCAAGGCTATGTAGTCCGTAATTGCTTAGCCATATCTGTAACATGCTTGTGATATCCTGTCAAAAGAAAAGGGCAGTGATATACCCAGAGGGCGAATCCCAATATTGCAAATTATTTTAATAAAAATTTAAGCCAAATTTAAAATGGTTTTAACTCAAGTGAAAATGTGTCAAATGTAAAGGTTTAATTTTAAGCGCAGACATTTGATGACCGTGTGCAATATAAGCTGGCTTAAAGGCTGCGTGTGTGTGTGCGCGCATGCATGCACACCCACATACACACACTTAACCTTTGAGTTTTATCAATCTTAAAAGATATTACACACCCTTAATATGATCTAAAATTGTTTTAAACTCTTCATAAGTTAGTTTTT
>CABFOV010000063.1:122628-136710 GCA_902141375.1 Timema poppense
AATTACAATATTAAGAGCATTAATGTTTTAAATCAATATATGCCATTTTTACTTAAATTATGTTTAATTGTTTGATTTTTAATACATCCATAGCTTTGAAAAATCTTTATGTCATTTTAAACACTTCCTCTCCATCGGAATCAATTGGAAAATTCTACAGTGGAATGGCGGGAACGAAGAAGAAGAAGAAGAAGAAGAAGAAGAAGAAGACCATCTTTAATACTATGTAAAGTGAACAAAACGAAACGATTTTGTCCTACTGAAGTTCCTCTTCTAAGTAACTATTATTCAATAAGATTAAAATAATGCGTTAATAAATTGTTTCTATGGATCAGACCACAAGTGTTGATTGACACAAAAATTATTATTAGTATTATTGACAATTTGGTTTATATTATAATGACATTATAACAGCTAATCTTATAAACTGGTTTAATTAAATATGAGATAGCATGCTCAACTGATCTGAAAAGGCTTTTTTATCCTTTATCCAAGGTGAGTACCCATGCCTTCTTTAAAATGAACTTTCATCATTTTTTCAGAATAATTTATAATATTAAAAAAAAGTTTATTACACTTATTGATGTGCTGCTCAGAGCTAGATAACCAACATAAGACTTTGTAAGATTTAATACATGGGAGGTACAGATAACTGCATTAATTATAATGTTATAATTTGAATTTCTTCACATGCAAGACCATTTTACGAATAAAAAAGTAAACACTATACCAATGTGGGCGTGAACAAAAATAAATTAGCAATTTTGTGATATTTAATAAACAGTAAATTAAAATATTTCAAATGCGAGGAAAGTGAACTGCTATTGATTCGATTCCTCACAAACTTAAAAACAATAATCAAGTGTCAACAATACTGTGGTTTTTCCAATGAAAATAATTACAATGCCAGAGTAATTTGTACTATGGTTACGTTGTGCAAGCCCTGTTGGAGTGACATAAGGAATATAAGCTTGTTTGACCCGTTTAGTATTCAAGCACAAAGATTAAAATCTAAAACAATTTTTATACATCAAAAACATTAAGATTTGTTATGCATACAAGTTAGTAAATAAGTTAAACCGATCAATGAAGTGCTAATTACAACCTTGACCTTAAGAACTAAACTACTCTTGTTAAACTAATTAACCAATCGCCCAATTATTTAAAAAAAACCTTTATAAAACAAATTATAAACTCTAAAAAGAAGCTTCCGCATATTTCAAAACAAAGAACAATTGTTAAAATACCATGAAGTGCGAAAGTAACCATAAACCAATAATTTTCCATTCCCACATGCATAAAAATATATATATATGTAAAAAAAGACACGAGGACTCTGGTCAACAGAAGTCACTCCCTAAGTGTCATACCCCAAGAAACAACAACAAATTCTTTGTGGCACAGATTTGCTCACCCAAGTTGGCAGAGTAAGCCACCAGGAACACAGTCACAAGAACTTATGTTCAATTACTCACATGTACTGAAAGCCTATGAGAAAGGCTCCGCCATAAAAAAATCTTACTGTACAACAACGAATAGATCACACTAACCCATCCTCCCCCTCCCAACCCCACATTTGAACATTCAAGAGAAACTCCCACTTCTAAACATACCAACTATTAATCGCAAAATGAAGCAATGTGCAGTGCCAACTCGGAAAAAACAAAACCATATCCCTAACAGCAGAGAGCATGATTGTGTTCACAATCAAAATTCCTCGATAATTTTATGCAAAGAGACACCATCAAAGTGTTTCTTGCAGCACACACAACTTCCCACAGTTCCAACAACGATAACAAAATTTTACATCAAGCAACAAAATTCAATAGGAAATAAAACAATATTAAAATTTTAAGAAGTTAAAAGTTACATGAAAACAATTAAAAAAATTGTTCTAATTCTAAGTTTCGTGACACTGTACAACGTCCGACTACCTGAGATTGCGTAGGAAAAACCTAGCATAAAACGCGAACGTGATTGAACTAAGCGATGGCATATTCCTCCATAAGGAAAATTGAATACATCGGATAATTGTATCTCCTAGAAAATGCAATTCTTTTAAAAAAAAAATTGGCTGTAAAAATAAAGTGTGGCATTCTTGTGATGCTGGATCCTGAGTTTGATAAAAAAAAACATGTCATGTAAATTAATAATCTAAGACCTGAATGGACATACACAGCATGGATAAAAGATATTTGATAAATAATGGAATCTAAACTGTACACATATAATGCTACTACAAATTGAATTATCGACAAATATAACATCTACACTAAAGGGGGGGAAACGGGGTTACATTGACTAGGAGTAGAATAGCAAATACGAATATAAATATATTTTTTACATAGGTAGAAAACTAATATAGCACAACAGAAGGTAAAGAGGTAGAAAAGGGAAAGTAAAGTACCAGTAGAATCCCTGCAGCAGTTCACACAAAGTGTGTCCTCAAAGCAATGGCTCACAGCGTGACAAACTAAAATACTCTGTAGGTTTTGTATAGCTGTGATTTGGCACTAGGCTGTCTTAGATATCCATTACCTATCTGACCACAAATTAGGGTAGTAACTATATAGGCCTCAACAAAATACGATTGTTAAGCTATTGATTCCTGAGATTTGAAAATTTAATTTGTTGCACTTATAATGACTAGTTTTCTAGCAGGAGAGTAACTGTAATTGATTCGGTAGTATTTATACTTTAAATAATAGTTTTATCATTTCATAAAAATGTACATAACAAGTACCATAGATGTCACCGTGAAACTTTACACACCGTTTACTTTTACATACAATGTATACACTAATTTAGTTTGATTTTCTATGTCAATAACACTGAAAAAGTGGGGACATTCAAAGAATGAATTAATAAATAAGTGGATTATCAAACACACAATATACAACTGGTGACAAATTTCACAAACCACTAAGTACAAACAGCAACATCAATATTTCCAAGCAATTCCATTAAACACGAGAAGAAACCTAAATATTTGTTTTTTAACATCCACACAATTAGTTTGAGATAAATTATTTTTTTTTAATTTTCTAGATCCTCAATTTCGACCCTTTTTATTTCTTTTTTGGTCAACATTCAAGAGGTAAATGAATGTATTTACCACCAGTTGTATTTAAATAGCACATATCCTTGAACGGCATTTCTCATTTTTGTAACATCTTGTTCAAACAATAAGAAAACCGCCTATACACGACAGCTTTCTTAGACTATTTAAAATTCAAATATCTTTTTGAAACCCAAATCTCACACGGAAAACTTGCCTATTCCTCAAAGATAAGAGAGCTAGAAAGGTCTGCGGTGTATGGACATCCAGGAAAATAAAAATGCTTCAAGGAAGAAAACAAACAACAAAATAAGACATAAAACTTAAAAATTAATGTTAAAAACAGGACACTCGTCTCTCCTGCCCTTACATTTGAGGTAATATATTGTGTGTATATATATATTTTTTGTAAATTCTCTATTTTTTATTAATTAAAGATCGTTTGAGGTATTTCTGTTACTATTATTCTGCTTGACTTTAATTACTGGTTGTTATGATTGTGAACCTGAGTTTGTTGAAAAGTCTTCACGCCGTACTCTGTCTTATGTTCACGCGCAATGTGCCGGCGCACGGTGTTGTTGCGCGTAAATGTGCGGCTGCAGAAGGGACATGGCACTCGGATCCCCTGGTGGCGTTGCCGGATGTGAGCGCGGAGATTGGTTTCATACCCGTATAGACGTTCGCAGAACGGACACTGAAGTTTCTTCCCTGCAAGCCCAAACATAAAAATGATTCTTTTTACAGTGAAAAAAACCCCTTGAAGCATTAAATGGATATTCATATAACCGATCTGAAATGACAAAGTTTTATCATTACCACTTACTATGTTGATGTTTGTAACATCACAATACTATATATTATATTAACCTAATAAAGAGAAAAATCCAATCATCATCAACTGTTTCCAACCTATGGCCAGGTCAGTTTAGAAAAATGCCTCCCTCTTTTATCCTACCACCACTCTCCTTAAATCATTTTCCTTCTTCTCCTCTCACCTGCACCCTTTCTGTTATCTGCTCCTATCTCTTTTTGGACACCTTTGCAGTCTTTTTCCTAAATATTTAATTTGCAACATTTCCTTTTGGAGCCTCTCTTTTTCCATCTTCATTACAATCTGAACAAACTATGAAAAATAAAGTTATTTTCATACAAATATATATCAGCATCATCTTGTTTGTTAAAATTATCATTAATAATATTTAACAAAGTTGAGCTGTTCATCTCTCATCGAAGATGTAAAATTGTTAACCGGGCTAGGGTCGAACCCAGATCATCAGTTGTTTGTTTAGCTTGAGTCACCAGGGCTTCGGAGTCAGCACCTTAGACAAGAGTCCGCTATTTTTCTACCGCCCGACTCCTCCTCCTTCAATAATGGCTAATGTATATTAAATAGTAGAAACAAGTTTAGTCGAGTAAAATGCTCGAATACAGATTACTTCATGGAGAGCTTCTTTAGGATTGGAAATTTATATTCAAATAGATTTTTTAATCCAAATTACAAATATTGAGCCTAAAGAATTAAAAAAGGTATCAAATTAAAGTGTTATAGTTACAATTTTTTGTTATAATACTTTTTTAAGCCGGAGTTTGCGTCAGTACATTTTTACCGACTCCATCTCAGACTCTGAATCCACCCAAATTTACTTATGCCTCAGACTCCACAACCATGAGAGTCACAAACAGTTAGTCTACCAGTCAATCAAGATGGTCAGTGGTCAGTCAAGGACATTGAACCAACAAGCCTCGATGGAGTAGTTGGCTAACGAGCTAGTTTCGTGTTAAGCTAGACTGCTGATGACGGGGAGATCGAGGTTCGAATCTTGGTTATGTCAACTGGGGTAAGGAGGGGGGGCGTGACGCAAGGGGGTTTACTAAATGGTTTTCCACTCTCCCTCCCGCAAATGCAGGTTCACTTCCTCTAAATGCATCCTTACCTATTACTAATCCATTAGCGTATTTAGTACTTAAGCGTATAACCTGAACGGATAGTAAGAAGTGATGCTAAATAATAATAATAATAATAATAGGACAGTGAACTAAAGTCATTCAGCAGAGCATCTCTCATGTGCAAGACATCGCGGGACGTGAGTATGAAGCGTTGCATCACCGACACATCATTTGCGAGGTCTTCCTGCAAGGAACGGTATACTGCAAACATGTTTTCTAAAACCATCAACTCATAATTGGTGGGATAGTTTCACTCAACTTAAAACTACTAAGCCGGACTTGTTTTCAAGAATTCTTTCTATAAGGATGCTCCTCACTTTAGTGTGATTTCTATTTTTACTAACATCGAGATTGTAAATTGTGTATGGTGTTTAGAGCTGGAAAACTTTGAATCGCTCAGCATTGAACAATGAGTGAAGAATGACCCTGACATTGGGACAAATCCTGGATAGCTCAGTGGTTGAGAATTGGTGCGCCAAAGTCCTGGGTTCGATCCCTGTGTCAGGGTGTCAATTTTTAACTAATTTAATTTAGCTTATCAGGTCTTAGAAATCGTGATTTGTTAGAATTTGTATTATTTAAGGTAACACACCCACTTAAGTGTTTATGTTGTATTACAAGAAGTAATTAGACTGTTTGATTCACGAATATTTGCACAAATAGAGTGTGTGGTACAAAGTGGTAGCCAAGAGTGAGGTTAGTATTCTATTGGGTCTAAAATACTTTACAAGTGGTTGGCAAATGTTTATACCTTATTTAATGAACTAGGGACTGTGTGATAAAAGTGAATACTCATTAGTGAACGATTTTAACAAATAGTCACAGAAAATTGAAGTCAAAAATATCAAACAGAACTTGTTGGAAATGCCTTTGTATTAATTTTAATTTTTATCCCTCTATAAAAACTTAAATAATTCATAAGCTTTAAAATATTTTGACAATTTAAAATGACAACTATTATTTTCATCAGTGTAAGGCGTAGAATAGACCTATGGGCATAGATCCACAACGATTTCAAAGTAATATGTAATGGCGGATGTAAGGAAACTTCATGCTGCTAGATTCATAATAACATCACATGACGAATCAACAAGGGATCATATAAACAGCAGAATCAAAACGCCATTAAATTCCATTTCAGTATCTGCTGAGATTGGCTTTTCCCGGTGTGATCTTTCACTACAGGTTATAACGCACAATAAATGGGGGTGTTGGGATTTAACAATTGTCTTCTCTATCCTAAGAGAAAGACATTTCTTTGAAGAATTTGAAATTAGACCCTTTGTCCTGAATTTGTATTGTGATTTACTGGTAGCGTTTTTCAACAGATGTTGTACAGCATAATTTTTTATAAGTAGGGGATTTAAAAAAATTCAACCTTTTTTTTCTGCAAACATAGTTAACTCTCCAATAAGCTTTGTTTTTAAAAGTACTGATAAAAGATATTAAGTGTGACACCTGTAGATTACATTACCTGACATATTATAACTATGTAATTTTTTTTAGACATTAGTTAAGGTTCTTAGTCTAAAAATTGGGCTCTAAATAACAGTTCAAATGCATCTAGTAAAGTGGTGGAACATTACAAAGATTAATTATATCGCACTTCACCTTTGGAAATGTCTTTTGACCAAGAATGTCAGTTACCACAAAGTGGTGAAGTATTTTTAACAAGTTATTTTAAACAATTAGGGAAATTTTTTTCTCTTAAAATATGTATTATTTTTGTGTATTCATTATTGGCCTGTCATTTTTTTCATGCAAATGCAACACTCATTTGAGATTAGTAATGTTATTCTTTGAATTGAAAATATTCATATTAAAAAAAAAGTTTACAAACTTCTGTTCTGATTAGACCGATGTATATCTTGCGTGAGTAACAGCTGTGGATAACATGACTTAATGCATAAATCTATTAAAATGGTTTTAGAAGCTAACTTCTATTGTTCTTCCTACCAAAATCATACTATGCTTAAGTATTTTAATATATTCCCTAAATATTACAAATTCTATTTTGTTAATATTTACAAGTAGGTAGTATGATTTAAGGAGTCACTCCCACACATGAATGAACTGCGGACGACAATGAAACTGGGGGGTGGGGGGGTTCAAAATCCTAGTCAGGTGTTTTTTCCTAAATGCATTCCCACGCTTACCGTGTGCATGAATGTGGGTACATTTACACTAAACTATATCATGCTAATTACCACCTCGATCAATTCCAGCGATGACAGGGCTTATGGGAGGATAAGCGAAGGACATTAATTGATAAACAGATGGTGAAACGAAGTCACCTCCTTTAGTGAGACACTATGAATACAACCTACAGGCCTCCTTGAGTAAACCCCTGACAGGGGCAACCTCGCTCCGTGAGTTGTCTGTCCAGTCTCGCTCTCCCAGCTAAAGTGCCGGATGAAGTTTGGCTTACATCCAGGTTGTTTGAATTTATAAACCAAAATGATCCTTAAAGTTTAAACCACACCCCAAAAAAAGAGTTAAGCATGATTCACACATTCGCCAAAAAATAGAAAGCAGAATCTGCTTCAGTGACGCAGCAACTCACATCCTGCATGTTTATCCATAATGCATTGCAACACTAACTTAAAACAGCTTATTATCAACATATTTTATTTTCTAGTGGATTAACATATATTTTTTAGATCATTCTCCTGATGGATGTTTTCAAATTATAATGCTGTGTTGTGGCACAATCCAATACATAGCTACGCATGCTTTACATTAACGGGTTATTTTATCTCCTCACAACGGCCAACACAGCTGTCTGCTTGCTGTTAGCTCTATAGCACATGTGTTGTCAAATGCGCATGCACACTGATTTGAGATAGTTAGTTTTGAGATTTGAGTTCTCGCACCAAACATTTCAGGCAGAACGGACAAAGTAGAAATAAGTTGAACTTTAGCAGAACAGCCCGTGCGGATGAGGCGGAAGTCTTGTGATTGGCTTAGAGCTCGTCACATGACCATGTTTCTGTTCTGCGCTAGTTTTTCCACAGTAAAGGTTACAACGTGTTGTGAGCTTGGTATATTTGCAATACTATACCTGTAAATTTACAATCTAATTTTGTAGATTTAGGTATCCTCCTCAACCACCAATTTTCAAGCCTCTAGGGTAGTTTGGACAAAAGGACAACTGTATCATTTTAGCGACACTACCAATAAGCAAACTGAAAGGTCACACTTTTTACTTTTTATTACGGAAAAGTAGATTGAGCTTATTTATGAGTGTGTGAATTTTAAAAAAAATTGAAGATTTTTTTGAATTTAAATTTCTGAATTATTCATAGTTGAAATTGGATTATTAATTTATTGTATTTCCAATTATTCGCGCATTTTCAAATACCTAAACACAGATATGGGTTTATTCAATTTCACCACATTTATATTTTAGTATCTACAGAGAGAGCTTACTTGAATCTGATAAAACCGAATATATAATGATTTAACTCTATAAGAAAACCTCTTTTCGTTTTATGAGGTAATTGTATTATATTTGGAAGAAGGTATAGGAAAGGTGGTTAGAAACATATAAAAGGGGGACGAACAAAATATGGCCTACACAATGAAAAGAAGAACACAGTTCACACTTTACACTGCTGCCAATGGACAAAGAGGTAATGGATGTCTCTTAAAGAAAATTGATCGTCACCGCCCGATCCCCCGACCTAGGTTTCATTCTATCGGAACTCATCAGGGAGGAGTGTGAAACGCGCAACGCAACTTCCTAAAAGAGAAAACAAAAAAAACGCAAAAGAGGAGAAAAAGGAAAATGGTAAAGAATGATAGGACACATAGATAGGAACATGTAATTTTCTTTAAGAGACATCCATTACCTCTTTGTCCAATGGCAGCAGTGTAAAGTGTGAACTGTGTTCTTCTTTTCATTGTATAGGCCATATTGTGTTCGTCCCCCTTTTATATGTTTCTATCCACGTTTCCTATACCTTCTTCCAAATATAATACAATTGAATCTGATAAAATAAGACATAATTTTAAAATTAACTATCAGACCACCATGATAAATTGTTGAGCCTATTTAATTTATCATTACTGTGTTTAGAGTCCTAGGCCATTTTATTTGTCTTTTTTCCTAAGTGCAATGGATTGATTTTTTCATTAGTATTTTTTGTTATTTTAAACAACTAACTATTTCCAAATATTTTTTTAAGTTTTGTAGTTTTTCTTAAAGCATGGCTTGAAATATATAACCCTTCCAACCAGGTCAGTTTATTAAAATGCCTACAGCTTCCTTTTTCCTTTCACCATTCTTCTCCTCTCCCTTGAACACTTTCTGTTATTTTCTTCTCCTATCTCTTTCCTAGTTTCCCTTGTGGTCTTTTTCCTACTTCTCCATCATTCGCTTTGGTATTTTATCCTTTTCCATCCTCATTACATAACATTTCACCTTAAATATTTATTAAAATTCATAACATAGAATATGATCTTTTTTATCTATAATTTTGCTGCTCGAATTGATTTATTCAAAATTTTGACGACTATATTTAAAACGTGGCTATCAGTTAGTATTAATAAAATTTTCAACTATTCAAATTCTAAATTATTCGCATTTGATTCAAAATTTTCACTATTAGATTTGAAAATATTCATAATAAAAATATCATTTGCATACCCCTAGCAATTAATAAATCTGTGTGAATCCAAAACTTTCAAATTTGAATTGAATAAAATAAAATGTTTTATTACAAAAATGTTTTTTTTAATACTTTTGATAAAATTGGGAAAATACTAATGTGAATTTTTTTAACAAGGTATTTTGGATCAGAACCCTTGATACTGGAGAAGAAATTGGTTAATGTCTTGTGATGTGTACAGGATATATCACTCATCATTACATAGCCTCCCCCATTTGCCAGTATCTTCAACCCTTTTTGGACCAAATAGCTTCCTCAACAACTTGTTTTCAAACATCCTAAATTTGTTTTTGTCTTGTAAGGTAGGAGACGACATTTCACACCAATAGAGAATTGGTGAAATTATTGTTTAGTATTTTCTGAGTTCAACATTCCTTGATAACAGGCAGGAGTCGACAACTTACCGAATGAGTAATAGCATGCATTTCTTAACTATATTATTTTTCTATTTTCTACGATAATATTGTTTAAGGTTCTAAAATATATTTAAACTCACTAACCATGTCAAATGAAATGATGTTCGCAGTTATCTCTAAATTTAAGTCATCTACCCTACTTGTGTAGTAAAATTTGGAGAGCTTGGACCGGTAGTAGGACACGAAAAAAAAGTTAAGATCTAAGATTTAAATGCTTTTCAAGTTATCTTGGGGTCTTAATAGTGCCTAAGAGAAAAATAGGCGCAAAAACAAACAAACTGGAAACCATTGGTTTAGGTGATATATTCCTATTTCTTCTTATATACATACTTTTTTTTTTCCAAGATTTGATTCAAGATTTAAAGATAAAATTAAAATTTGGATTATTAAAATATTAAATTCTAGCCATCTCTTCTCGTTACAACCTTTGAACCATGTTTTGTTATCACAATACATAATCTGGTATGTCTCAAGTTTTTATGATAAAATATAAATTGAACTAGACAAAAAACAACCTTACCATCAGCTGTTGAGATAGATGACCCTTTGAGAGGGGAAATCTTCACCGCTGCACCAGAGTTCCAAGTGTTTGGTGTTGGCATGATCTCTGGTGGCTTATCCACACTCGTTTCTGCATAAGGTACAGCATTTGTATGATGCTCTTCTGGGCGGGCCGAGAGCTCCAATTTTACCCGTAAATCTGAAGAAGATACAATCAACTTTAAACAACTGATATTTCATAAACACCTCTTCACACTTTGTTTGACAGCGGGGAGGCCCAATGGCTGAATGATGATATGATAATGGAAGTTGATAAAAAATAAACTATTATAATATTATTATTATTATTATTAGAGATGGGTCGAATCCACTATTTCTCGAATCCGAATCTACATTTTATTTTCGAATCTCGAATTGTGAGATGAAATGGAGGACCTACAGTTTAACGTGGAATCCGAACCACGGTGGAGGCCTGACATTCCCCACATTCACAAGAATGTCTTGTCAGAGGTGAAGGAAGGGTTTGGTGTATGTTAATGATGACGAATATTATTAAAAAGTATGCCTCAAATCAAGGAAGTAAGTAAAATAAATTATCTGACCAATATTTAACTATTGATCTGATAATCTCACAGCTAGTTCACAGAAATTTTCTAAAAATAACTAGGAGAGCCTTTACAATTTATAATGTGAAGCACAATAGAAATTAGAAATATCAGTTATTTAAGAAATTGTAAGCGAAATATGACTTTATGCTCCCAAAATTGTGTAATTATGACTTAGAATTGAAAACTGCTCAAAATGTGCACATTAATGAAAAATGTAATGTGTATATTTGGAGTCAGGATAGCATAAAAAATGTTTAGTTAATTACGCATTAAATTCTAGGTGAAATTAAATATATATGTCATAAACATCCAAACCCTAGTAATAAGATATGCAATAACTATGAGCATTTTGAAAGTTAGAAGGAAAATAGAGTTTATTTGTTTAGTTTCAAAGTTTCATTTGCAGACGTGTATATCTTTTAGGGCTCTGTGAGTACTCATATTCCAAGCTTGTCGCTTAAGCTCGAGATCGAGATCAAAAGTTTTGTAGGCTCGTCATTTTCAAACTTCCACTTGATCTACTTAGTACTTAGTATTTTGTTGGGTTCCATGAAAAATAAATACTGTCAACAGCTAAACACCGATAAAACTGTTAATTATGTCCACCACCCTACGCATTGTATAGTGATTGTGTGTTTAAAATCGATTCAGGTAATCTGTTCACTTAGTAGGTGGTATTGAGTTTTAAAAATCAAATAACAACTGGCTAATTGCTAATTTGTTTTTAAATTAATTTTAACCAAGAGTTTATTTTTTTTGAATATGTTATTGAAGTAATTGTAAAAATATTCAAAAATAGTCGTGCCTAATAAAATGGCAATAAACATGTTGCAAGAGTCGAAAATATGTTTTTATTTTAAATAGAATGAATTCTCAGAAATTGATATATCGCAAGAATCGAATATATTTCTTGTTTTCTACATGAAGATAAATAATAGATACAAAAGAAATTAATAATAAAACATACTTAGGGATTATTGAGTTCACTAATTCCAATGTATGTTAAATTGTTAAGCATGTTGTTTTAGTTTCTTTTTTTTAAACGGTTTGTATTTTTATTTTTGCTTTCTTGTAAAAATAAATTGATATCCTTTAATGATGATTAAAGTCTAAATGTTTATTTCATGTTATTTTAGAAACTTTACTTAAGCCATTCTATCAAAACTTTTAAAAATAACTAAAAAGACACTCCAATTTTGATTGATTTGATTTTCAATCAATAATATGACTCCAGAGTGTTTAATATGGCTAGATTTTAACCAGTATTTTTGAGGGGTGGTTGGGGTTGATTAAAATTAAAAGCATGATTGAAATAAATCTTAATTTAGAGTTTAGGCTATATTGTGTAATGTGGGTCTATTTGTAGATCATTAAAATTTCTAACAATTTGCTAGGATTCAGATTAGATATTCAAGATTCGAAAATAAAATGTAGATTCGGATTTAAGAAATTGTGGATTCGACCCATCTCTAAAATAAACCTTAGGTTAAGGTTAGAGCCGCATCAAGTATCATGTTTGACAATTTTCAAATCAACAAAAGAAAAGTTAAAGCATGCTCATTATCAATTAATAAGTGTCACCTCACCTTCTGGACAACTATTTCCAGGATCAACCGACGAACGCCGGCTCTCAGAGGCAGCTTTTCCGTTGCCGTCCGTATCCGCAGCAGCAGTTCTGTCATAAGTCACAGTATTGGCAGCACTAGTGGCAACATTCACAGCAGCATTATCCCTGGCATCCGGTCCTCCATCATAGCGACCCATGTAGCCCTCTTTCTCATCCAGCTGAGGCTTTATATCTTGGTGTTGTTGCGAATCGGAGGGACGATAAGCCATCGACATGTTGGAGTGTTTCTCCGCTTCCGATGGGGGGCGAGACTTACTGCCGTCACGGAGGACAGACGCTCGAATGGCAGAGTCTTGGGCGGAGATGGCTTCGGAAGAACTCCGATGATGCCTCTTGCGTGGAGAGGTGTCATAGTGGGAGGATGGGGGTGGGGCAGAGGCAGGGATGCGCTGCTCGTAAGCTGGACGGTAGAGTGGGGGGTGCATGTAGGGAGACATAACTGGGGAATAGGATGAGGAGGGCACAGAAGGATGGTGGAGCTGCAGGTGCTGTTCAGACCCACCAGTCAAACCCTCAAGCGACTCCTTGGTCACACCATTTCCCACCCCACTACCACTAATCTTTGCTTGTTTGCGTCCAGTCGGCGAGTCCAACTGACTGTCATGGCTCACTGTGCTGCTGTGTGAAGTCTGGCCCTGACCCTGAACAACGGCCAGCTTCTCGTGCTCAATCGACAATCCTTTCACCTGGAAAAAAATAACATAGTTTTTTTCTACATACAAATAATATAAATCTACATCACTAGCAATAAAAGTTAAATCAATTAACAAAGCAAAATAATCTAAGTATAAGATACTTTTGTTGAGATTACAAAAAGTTTGCATTAACACAATTCTACATTTTTGTTTGCGAGACATGTCTAATTGATAAAGGCACACTAAATATTACATATTTATTAGTTTCTCCTACAATTTTAAAAACTTTGATAGAAACAAAATAGCTTTTCTATCATTTGAGCGCACATGTTATACAAAACATTTTCTTCAGAGTCAAAGCTAAAAGTAAATAACAATAATTTTAAAAAGGTCCAAAGTGCCGAGAAGGGAAAACCACAAATATCCTCATGAAAATACTATGATTTAACAATATATTAACTTTATTGTTTAATTCACCTGTAATGAATTATGTTCTATGTACTTGAAATGTTTCTTACTAAAGGCCTGGTTATGTGAGTAAATATTTTAAGTCGGATAGTAGTAGGGCAGTTACATGCCTGATTATCTTTTAAGGAAATATTTTGTTGAGTACTAACAGC